>JANHFL010009418.1:9303-21820 GCA_032468155.1 Oxyrhabdium leporinum | reverse complement strand
CGAAAATAAGCCCAAGTACTTATTTTCAAGTCTAAAAGAAAATAAGACTCAGTCTTATTTTCTGAGAAACACGGTAGGTTGTAAGTGTTATTACCCTATTCATTCCACAGTCTACACTCTGGATATGCTGGTTCCCCATTCCCATTACTTCCTACCAATATGCACAGATGCACAAACAGACCTAGCCAACCTCAACAAGGTAGGCTCGCTGAAATGGATGAGCTGTTATAAATGGCACCTTCCAAAGTGCCAAGTATCTAAAAACAGAAATGCCAAAACATCTTAGGGAGGTATTTACACGCACAAGATTTGAGCAGCTAGATACAATGGTTAAATACAGATGATTTAACGAAGTTTCTGAAAACAAAATATATTTTTATTTGTAGAACTCCAGCAATAGAAGACCTAACATATATTGTTTTGAGTATCAGATGTATAATAAAGAGAGAGACTGGCATCTTGGATTGCTCATCAGACAAACTATTGAAATCCTTATATTAGATCTATATATTTCATGTGTGGTCAAACCCCCCAAACTGCATACAATGGAACCCTTTATCTTAGTAAAACAGCTGAGATCTACATACTGTATATGGATCTTATAGAGGTAAGTTGTCAGGAATATTGCTTCCTTATTTATTCTCAAATTTGTTTCCTGTACTTCTCTTTTATATATGATTCTGTTGTTTTAAACATATTTTATGTTTTATTCTGAATGTTTTATTGTGTATTTTGATATGGCCTATGGACTAATTAGTAACAATAAAGTGACCTACCAGTTTGACCACTATGACAGGCATTGTAGTCCAATACAAATGAAGTTGAAGGAAGTTCTTGAGCATTATAAAGAGGGCAGAACCTCATCAAGGTTGGCTGATGTCAAAAAGTTAAACGATCAGATTTGGATTGTTAAATGCTTGGAAAGGTGAATAAATAAATATATGTAACATTGAAGATGCTCTCCCCTAGACTTTTTAAATAATATTTTTTATTATGGCATAATTTTAATTTTTGTTTCTTTTATGGTTTGTGTTTATGGTATGCTGCTCAGTTATGTTTATGAGATAGGCAGCTACTGCATATAAATGTAATTGTCAAGATTAAGATAGGTGCTGCTGTGACATCACTAAGAATTATCCACATGCGTAAAACAGCAGTAGCAGGGATTTAGATGACTCAACCCAAACAACCAAAGCATTTGTCTTTGTTTAATAAAAACAGAATGCCTCTCAGAAACACTGATATTGTGTGCTTTTCTAAAATGGGTTTCTAACATTCTCCATTCCTCTTTCAGTTTTTTTTTCCTTGCTTCCCTCTTTTTTGGGGAGAGGTGCTTCAAGGATAATGGGGTACTAGCTGCTGGTCTGACTTCCAAGTATTGCATATCAAAATGGCAGTGAATATGGAAAACTGGATGCTGGACTACCACAGTGTTACTTATTATTTGTATGGAATGGATGCTGAGCAAATAAATTCAACTCTGTGAAAAAGAAGGTGTTTTAGAAACTCTTTTAAAGGAAATATTTTAAAGAAATTCTCAGGGGTACGGGGGAGTATTATTGAACTTAGTAGTGCAGTGGCTAAGGGATATATATAAATGTCCTGTCTTTCCTTGTTTAATTTTCTCTCAGGTTCAGCAGCCTCCCTGAGGAACTTCTGTTAAATCCTCGAGAAAGATTTTCATTAGCAGAATTACCTGAACAAAAAGTTTTGTCCCCAGATAATTGTTGGAGAATATTTTCTTCCTCTGAGAAATTATTCATTTAATTTGTCTGCTCCCAAATTTGGTGGACAATTTCAAAAGGATCCTTCAGGAAATAGCTGTGTTGTTGTTTTTTTGACTGCATATTAAAACTCAGAGGAGGTGAATTAGGCATGTGGCAAATCAGTTTAAAGTTTTTTTCTGCCATTTTGCCACAACATCTTGAATGGGATTTTGCTACTTTGTCTTAGATGCTAGCTCCACTTAAACACAATAAAACTTATTTCTGAATAAAGGAGCAAAGTTAGCCTATTTTGAAACTATATGATTTCTTGTAATATATTGACTATGAACAGAAGTACAAGTGTTTAAGCTAACTGGTTTAAAAAGGATTAAACTGCAGCCCGGGCTAATTTAAATTAATCCCCACTGGAGTGAGGGAATTTATTCCTGGGCAAAAAAGTATGCATGCAATTGTGGCTTAAATTTTAATTATTTCACAGAACATAGATTGGACTTCACAATGGGATGTCTGAAAGAAAGACTATGATTACTACAAAACTGAGATTCTGATTGTTGGCCTATTTCGGGATTGGGATAGATAGATCAATTTGATGGATCTGCTGGCAATGTAAAGTGGGTTTTATTTTATTAAAGAAATATGGCAACGTTCCCAAAGGCAGCAGAATTAGATATATATTTAGGTTGACTCATAGCCTCAGATAAGTCCAGCCATAGGAACTTTGTTTTCTTTAACTTTGTTTTTGTGTTACTCCTTCTGTTGCACAGGCAATTAGAATGACCAAAGGTTCACTGGAAAAAATAAATCAATAGTTATATCGGTGATAGTGAGAGATGAGCAGTCAATTCAGATAATTCTTGCTTATGATTCTGAGCAACAATTTCCAAAGCATCATTTGGGAGTAACTCCAAAAAATAAAGACTGTTTTTGAGGCATTGGCTTAGGATTTTCCAATTCATTTCAGGAAATATTTTAAATTCCAGCAGGCTCATTCAAATAGAACTCTGGCATAACAGTGTCACATTAGAAGACACTTAGCTGCCAATTTTATTTTCTCCTGATGACCTTTTGGCAATATACAGATCAAATTATGCTGAGAAAGGGCAGGCTTTTGCAAAAGATGAATGGGTTGTTGGATTCTGTATCCTATTCTCTCTGCAAATATGGAAATAAAAGTGCACGAACTGTTTGTTTGCCTAATACACTGCTGTGTTAAGGTATGCTCTTATTAGCATTTTATTATCAGGAATAATGAAATACAACTTGGGTTTTTGGACTGCTGTGCTGTAGGATTCTAACTTCTGCTGTGGCCCCTTGGTTCAGGTCAACTCTAATTACATGAGAATAACTGGGTTCAAACATTGTATTGGTTTGCTCCAACGATGGTTGGCTCAATAAATTCAGCTGTCTGACACTAATCCAGCTGCATGAACCATATTTTGGTCCAGCACAATGCGCGAACCTAGCCAGTGACTACAGTAGTGTAGATAGCAGATAAATGGTTTTGCCTCCACAGATTAAGGCTATCTTTTTCTGATACAGAGATTAGTGACAAGGAATAAATTTGTACCTGGAAAACTGAGAACAAAAGTCAGAATAGAAAATAATGTAGCTTGTTAAACATTTTAAGGATTTCAGCTATGTAGGCGATGGATGGATGGTAAGATCACCAAATAGAATTTCGAAAGATTTTAATTTCTTTGGGTCCCGAGGCCCCCTACCAATATTGCAGATACCATGGTGTAGCCATGTTTCTTGATAAGAAAGCTCTTATCCTGCAGAACATTGATGCTTGGTGAATATGCATACATGATGTACAGGTAGTCCTTCATTTACAACTACAATTGAGCCAAAAATTTCCATGGCTTGTTAAGTGAGTTTTGCCCCATTTTACAATCTTTCTTGCCAGTTGTTAAGTGAATCACTACAGTTGTTAAGTTAGCAACATGGTTGCTAAGTGAATCTGGTTCCCCATTGACTTTGCTTGTCAGAAAGTCTCAAAAGGTGATCACATGGCCTGGGATACTGCAACCATCATAAATACATGCCAGTTGCCAAGTGTCTGAATTTTAATCACATGACCATGGGGATGCTACAACAGAAATGTGAAAAACAATCCTCTCAATTTTTTCAGTGCTGTTGTTCCTTTGAATGGCCACCAAATGAATGGCTGTATCTTATGTAGATCTGATTAATTTTATTTCAGCCATATGTATCCTGTGGGACAATAGATTTCACTCAGGAATGGAAAGATGAAATGGAGGTGATCTGTTGTGGTTCCACTGTCTTGAAAAATGACCTAATGAACCATTACTGGGTTTGGCTATGTGTTCTTAATTAGATCCTAATAAAATTCCCTACAATCTTAACCAAGATTGGAATCCAAATCCTTTCTCATGAGCTGCTCAAACATTTTGAACTTTTGGGAAGTATTTTCTAGTCTCATACATGAGTTTAGAAGCACCTATTTTTTCCTATAACATGATGGTTGTGGATGGAAGAATTGAATTCTATTGTCACACATAATTTCATTCAATCTAGGTACTGTACAATTTCATTTCACACTTTTAAAAGTGGGGGAATGTATTACAATAGTGTATATAATCAGTAAATATTAATATAAGAATAGAATTGTATTTTTAATTACCTTTGCAAATATTTGTACCCGGACGACACACCGTGTAATGGAAGATTTGTATTAAAATAAAATAAAAAAAATTATTGGAAAAAAATAGTGTGTCCCCAGATTGAAGTGTTTTTCTAATAGCCCTTGGTCTTGCATTCACACGTGTTGACAGTCATGTTCAAACCCTGGACATCTTTATAGAGCATTGCTTGGTCAAATGGCAGGTTCCTGGGATGAGGGAGTTCTTCTTCTGTAGTAAATGTTGCCACAGAAATTAGAAACCTGTATGAGTATATGTAACATTTTCTTTTGTTTGGGAATTAGTGTTAATCTCCCCATTTTCATAAATGTTCGAGTCTTATCTTGGTTTGATAGCTGTGGGACCAAAATATTAGTAGGCTCATGGTATAAACCTTGTGTTTTAAAATGCATCTTCAAATCCTCTCCAAGCTCCTGACATCCTAATTATTTTATAGTTGGCCAGCAGTGTGACAATCTAAGATGTGCAATTTATATTCCAATGGAAATCCCACTGGCATAGGTAATGATTCTTACTGTTTCTACTCATGAAAACAGGAAGGATGGTTTACAGCAGGCATTTCCAAACTTGGCAACTTTAAGACTTGTGGACTTCAATTTTCAGAATTCCCCAGCCAACATGGGGAAGTCCAGTTGAAGTCCACAAATCTTTAAAAAGTTGCTAAATTTGGATACCATTGGTTTACAGCAGCAACACTCATGTTAGGACATGTTTTTAAAAAGCCAGATGGGACACATTTTTAAAAATCCAGCAACCTCTTGGCGTTTTTTGTCCTCTCCTCTTCACACCTCGTTTGATTTCACGCACATAATGCAAAGCCAAACTTGCTTATTTATCGAATGGCTTGTATGAACCCCATAAATTGTAGTTTGGAAGTTGTCTCCATCTCAGATGCTGGACACAAGCTGGAGCGTGCTTTTACATTTATGTACCACTAGTGGGTTTTCCAGAGGAATCCCGAGTTAAGTTCAAGTTAAGGCAGACCCATAGAGATGCATTTTTAAAAAAATCGTGTTCTTAGTAAATTATCAACATACAGTCTTAAAAACATTGATGAAAATCCCAGAAGTTTTAAAAATTATTCTGAACTGGGGACAGATTTGGTGATACCACTGAGGAACATTAACTAATGTAATAATGAGCTCCTAACTCTGAAGTTATGCTCAGCTTGGCAAAGGATTCTGTACTAAACTGGAATATTAAGGTGAAAACATCAGGCAACAGGAAAGCTTTCTCTCCCATTCTAGAAAGCCACTGTCAGTTAGAAAAAGTTGATTGAGCTTCAGTGAGCAAAGTTTGGTGTAAGGCAATGTCCCACAATATTCAGAATAGCAATGCAATTTTGTTCTCCACAGGCTGGAAAAAAAATCACTCCTGAAACCTGGCAAATATTTAAGTATTTGCAGTATATTTTTCTGGCATTCAACATAGTTTATTAACTCAGTAATCTTACAAGTTAAGGCAAGAGGATTATTCCCTTGTGGTGGGATAAATGAAGGGAACTGAAGCGGAGAGAAGAGCCTTGGAATTCAATATTTAATTGAGGGAGATTTTGCTTCAGTTCATCTGACACAAAGTGAGGAAACTTCACAATCCCACTTAGAATGAAAGAAATAACATATTTAGTTAGGATAAGCCATCAATTTAATTTGCTGTAAACTCTAAAACGGGACAGAAATGATGCAACCCATTATAAATAAAGACAACAAATCAAGAAGGATCATAGCTTGTGTATGTGAGAGCGAATGAATATGAATTGGATTTTCACAAAAGGGCAAGAGATAATTCCATTTAACACAGCAATGCTAAAATAAAACAGATCTAACCAGTTATTTCACTATGTGCTCAGGACAAAAAATAGTGCATCTAAGTAAAAGACATTCTGTACAAAATGAATACATCCTTCTTCTTTTTTTTACATTCTAATGAGGCACATGAAATACAAACTTAGTTCTATTTTATATTTACACATTTACAGTAGATTGTTCAGGTAGGGATGGCAAAATAAAGACTGAATAAAAATAAAAGACTTCAAACATATAAAACCTGTGGCCAATAGCATGAATTCTGTACACAGTCAAGTAGAAGGCACAAAAATACTAAAATCATGCAAAATAATTTTTTTAAAAAAATCCAATCCTTACACATAACTACATTCTGTGCAATAAAGCGAAACTACAATAGTGGTTCCCACAATAAAAAAATACAGCAATTCTCAATTTCTATCAGTACCAAAACACATTGGAAATTGAACATAGCTACTGCCTTGTAACATTCAGATCAAAGATGCATATTTTTTTCTGCCCTGCTCGTCTTGAAAGACCAGCTCACTAATTTCAGAAGTTGGGGTGAGCAGTAATAAATCTGCACTGAGGATTTGCAGAATTATGGCTCCGGTCTTTAATGGCGAAGTGTTCCCACCTTTTCCTCTTGTAATCTTACTTATGTACATGCATGGGCATTCTGAACAGCCCCTATCTGTAATTCTGAGGTGTTGACATGCCACTTCAGGAGTACAAGGATAATTCATTTCCAAAAAATGAACATTAGATCAGAAAGCAGAAGGGAAACACACTCTTATTTCTCCTATCATCAACAAGGGGAAATCTAGGGTTCCAGGGAAGCTATATCTTTTTTTCTTGCCAGGAATACAATCACAGCCAAAGGGAAGTTAGCTTGACCCCGTTTATCAGCCAAAGTAGGTGACCATTGCTTTGGGAATGCAGTAAGAGAAAGAATATGTGCAGCCAGTTCTTTGTCCTAAAGAATTAAAAGCCACCATTGCTATTTAAGCCAAAACACCAGAAGAAATTCAGATTTTTCAGGTACAATTTTGTTTTCGCCTCTCTTTACTTTCTCTTCGTATCCCATATCTCAAAACTCGAAAGCCAGATAATGGTTGTCAAGGTTTCTATCATTATTTGAAAGCTAAAATTCAGAATCCGAGTTTTGGAATTCAGATTGATTGATCAATTCTTAAAAATTAAACTTTTTGATAACATTTTAGTTTTCACTGAGAGATTCAAGCTTGTGCCCTACTATATAACTACTGGATAGGAAATTTCTAGTTCATTTGTTGCTGAGATGAATAATGCTTTCCTGAAGTTCACAATTTTAAATAATGGATACCGGAAAAGTGACTAAACCTCCCACATTGTAGAATTCAAAGCAGAGCAGCACAAATGTATCCCGTTCAATATAATATGCAACTGTATTCATGATTTCAATGAAAAATCAAATCTACAACTTTAGTGTAAGATCCATGGTGGTCAGGATGTCTTAAATCATACTAAACGTTTTTTGAGAGTCATTGTTTAACCTCTGGGATTACTTGTTGTCCAATGAACGCTTGCTGACTTTAGAGAAGCAGTTACTCTTTTGCTTTCACAGAATATAAACCGGATCGAAGGCACTCCAACAACTAGAAATAGGGACGAGAACCAATAAGGGAGACTGAGAACCAAGCGTCTCAGTTTCAACCAGCTGTTCATCGACCTTAGCAGAATTTTGAAATTCTATTCAAGCCGCTGGATCAGGTGAAAGCAAACTATTTTGTTCCAACTATATTTGGATTGTTACCTCAGTGCCTTGTTCCACTGTAGGAATACACAAGAAATCCTGGCTCAATAGACAAGCATACACTAATACACTTTAATCTAAGCAAGCATAAAAGTGTTCTGAGGGCGTGATGAGAAATTATATTGAGAAAACAAAACTATTGGTAGATTCCCATTGGTAAATCCCATTTCCTAAAAGTTACTCCTATCTATTTAGCAGCCTCTCATACTCAGGTTTACACGTGGATTAGGTTGACCTCTTTACAACATGCACCTTGCACTGGTGATCTACAGGAACTGACAAATTATTCTGCCCAACAGACCGCAACAGAAATTTGCTTAAGGAGCCACTGCAAATAAACCCGTGTTCTTTTGAGCGTAGAGTGATAACTACTGTTTGAAGCATAACGTGGATCTTGTCCCTACTGGGTAACCTCTAAAATATTCTTAGCAGCTGAAGTCTTTAAAAAAAACAACAACCTTCCAGTGATGAAGATCCTGAAATTCACTGGGAACATCTGTAAACTTTAAAATTAGGACACTTTTCCTAGCAAACAAGTTTGGTGCCTACAGATTACACCCAATTTTAACTAGCAACACTCCTTTTCATGTCCTGCATGGCAATCTTTTTTTGTATAGTACAAATGTATCCATACCTATTCAGAAATAGTGACTTTCTCTCAGCTAGAGGCCTATCAGTTATAGTTTCAATATAATCCAGCAATCCACCCTTCCATTTTCCACTACTGAAGACACCCAACTCCTGCAACCTTGGCTCAGAGGAATGTAAATGAACCTGTCACAAAATGTCCCATCATATTCAATCATAAGTAAAACACCTTCTGTTAATGTGCTATGGCCCCTCCTTTTTGGCTTTATTATTGCATTATAACACAATGTTGTACTGCTGGCCAAACATGTTCATCGGAAGAGCTGACTAGCCTTTCAACAACTTCTGATCTGAAGTCACGCTGGGAAACTTTAGCATTTATAGAAACTCATGTCCATAAATATGAATTCTAAACAAGCTATGCTGACAAGCAGGCCTCAGGTATCTGCACTTATTTCTCCCAACCTGTTGTGCTAAAGCAAAGGCAGTCATATAATACAAACAGACAACTGGCTAAAGAAATTGTTGGCCCCTAGAAACATCATCAAAACATTGCTTCACATTTCCATGGATCATCTATGAGCAAAGAAGAAAGCAAATGGACACAAAGACTCATTTAAAGACAACCATGAATACTGTGTAGATTGAGGTTTGGTAGCAAAGGATTAATTCAATACAGTCCCCTGACTTGTAAGGGAATCAGGTTATCTAATCCAGCCATTCTCGACTCGGTGCTTTCTGGGAGGACTGGATCATAGTTTACCGTGAGATGCACCACTGACCTAAGAGGCACCACATTGGGAAGGTTTCTCTTCCCTCAATGCTTGCTAATCCAAACCAATTTAATCATTTGCAAGCAAGACTGCCTTTCTGCCACCTCTTGGAAACCACTGCGCTTTCCTCAGTCAGAATTACTCCTGTGTTTCTATAAAACCCTTCGGTTTCCATCCATTCACCTCTTCACATCCTAACTCGTGGAGATTTCTCTCTCTCTCTCTCTCTCCCTCTCTCTCTCTCCCTCCCTCTCTCTCTCTCAGAACTTCTCCCCCTCAATCTTCTCCAAAGTCAACATGCCCAATTCTTTCAGCTTTCAAGAACTTTCAGATACATTTTGCTTCCTGCCCTGTCAACTCAACTCAACTGACGAAGTCATCAACTCCTCTCACCATTAAAATATCAGCAGGATAAACCAAAAACAAGCTGGAGTAAGTAGCCTTAGCTCCACTTTTGAAAGGAAACCTGTCAAAACTTAAATTCTCCAGAGGTCTGTGGCTGCTACATAAAGTATCACCTCCCTTCCCGAGCAGAGAAAGGAAGCATTGCTGTAGTTTGCAGCGGGTGGATATTGTAGAAGAGGGGGAATGTGGTTTCTTCAGGAGCAAGTTTCCTTCCAGCCTATGCAAGGGATTAGCAAATCCTGACTGGGAAAATAATTCAGGATTCTCCTTTATTTGATGGTAACTTGACTACCTAAAAAGAAGGTAGTGATACAATGGATTCAGTTTCATTCCCACCAAATGCAGAAGGTCAGAAGCAAAGGAGGTATTAGAAGCTTAGATGTTGAGTAAAAAGTAGGCTCTAACAAGTATCACCTTGTATTAACTATTAGTGCTCTTTGCTACTAATTAGAAAACAGCCAACAAACTCATGGCTATCCCCCCCTCCCCAGTTTTTCCCAATGAGATTGATACTTGTGCAGAAACACACTTGCTTGAGTGTGAACTACTAAAGCACAACATAATTTTATAATTTATATACCATCCTGACACATAATTTGGAAACGGGGTTTCAATGTTTAGAAGCTTCAACTGTTACAGTAACCTCAGATTGAATCTTTTTATTTTTGAAGAGACTCTCAAATTAATTATGCAAACTTTACTCAGGACACCGCAAGGTAAAAAAAAGAAAAAGAAAAAAGACAAGCTTCATTTGAAACTGGAAATGTGCTTATGGGAAGAAAGCAATACATACGGACCGATAGATGTTTTATTTTTAATCTGTTACACAGAGCATGCAGTTCCCTTTCACGTGTCATGGGAAAGGCAATCTTGAGGCTTCCTAGTTATTTTTAGACAACAGATCACATCATACTTGGGCACCACCTGTATTGAACAGGGCTTATGGAACTGTAATGCTGATATCCAGGGAGGATATCTTGCCCCTACATTTGGTGTGGGAAGACCATGAAGCCTGCACACAGGTCATTATAGAATAACACACTCCTTTTCTCTCACATGTGTGGCTGCACGTATTCATGCACCCGAATTGTTACTGGAATGTACATAAAGCCTGTTTTTTTTTCTTTTAATCAAAACACATCTCAGATAGGAATGGAAAAATATTTAAGTGAAAAGGACAAAATTCGTTTTCGCCATGGCCCCTGCACAAGCCTTCATTTAACTTTACAGATTTCCTTAGAGCATGCCTGGGTAGTGATATACAAAACGTCATGGGGATTTGCTCTGAAAACGAATGCTTATGTTACAGAAGCAAAACTGAAAAGAAAAAGGGAGGAGGAGGAGGAGGTGGTGGTAGTGATGACAGCAAGGGCAGGAGACATGAAGATATGAAGAGCCTGAATCAATGTGAGATTATTTATTGATGCCACAAAAAGAGGTGAGTATTTTCCTGTAACTGCAGGAAACTGTGATGCTTGATGAACAGTCGTTTCTGGCTTTCTGCACTAATCACCCCCAGTGAAGTAGGCAAAACATTTCAGTGAAACTCCAAAATTGCATCAAATAAATATTAACCTGTATAAATAAACACCTTTTTCCTAAACCTGTAAAAAAAACATTTAAAACGTTGCCTTGTCCCTAAGAACAGGGTCAGTGTCACCCACGAGTGCCTAAAACCCCCAATCTTTCTCCACTTCTCCAGTGCTTTATTAGCAGAGGGTGCTTTTGCAAATGCTGACATGAAGCAATATAAAACAAAGTGATTTAAAAACAATTGGTTTCTATTTGTTATGGTGACAGTCCCGAGTTCTCATTAATGAACAAACCACACCTTTTAATGCTGTTGCTGAAGCTGAAATAGGACTGGGACTATTTTGTAGCCCTGACGCATCTCCCATTTACGATCCCAGTTCTGCCACCACTAAGTCCTTGGTGATCTTGCGATAAAACCCAAAGCCAGAAAAAGCACCTCAGGAATAATCTGATAAGTTCAAGAAAATATGGAACCCCAAGGCCCATTGTTTTCTTGGGTACCCCAGATTCCCCTGGAATACAACAGACTGGTCACCATCCCAAAGAATTTGTAGCCAATTGGGTTCAAGATGTAGAAACTGCTTTCTGATTAAAACAGCCCAGGTTCAAGCAGAAACTTGTAAATTTTCCAGAATACCCACTTTGCATCATACATACATTCCGATCCAAGGAGAGGACTTCAGAAGCATAACTCGGGCAAAGTTAAAACAACACAGCCAGCAGCACCAGTGAGAATTCAACCTGATAATACAAGATATTTCCGAGATGATGACAGGGAGGCAATTCATAAGACATAAACACTCAGTATTGTTTGTAGGCTAGGAAAAGGCCTGGCACAAGTTAGTTTCCATCGTGTTTTATCTTTTCATCTAGAGGTAGTATCATTTTTTTTCCTGTCTGGTATCTAAAACAGTGCAAATCCAGTTTTGTGATTTTTTCAATTATAATCCCTAGCATCCCCACAGAGAAAGGGCATGGAAAATGGATCGATGGAAATTATGAGTCACAAAATATACTAAGCTCATATAAACACGCCCTGTGCATCCACACAAGTTTTTTTTCTATTTATATATATATAATATATATATGTGTGTGTGTGTGTGTTTTGTATGTCGTGTATTGAGAGAGTTATATATATGTATATATTTATAAGTTCATATGCAGTAGCAAATAGAGATATTTGAATGTAAAGGCATCCTATCTGCCCACCTCCCTTCCCCCCCTCCCCCCCAAATCTTCAATTTTTTAT
>JANHFL010009417.1:23708-34597 GCA_032468155.1 Oxyrhabdium leporinum | reverse complement strand
GATGATGATGATGATGATGATGATGATGATGATGATGATGATGATGATGATGATGATGATGATGATGATGATATAAACAAATCACAAAAGGTCTACTTGAACTCTCCTGGTAAGTTTCTAGACATTGGGCTGATTCAGGATAAGACAACTTCCTATTTTCTATCACGGACATCAATAATCATGAGCAGTTTAATGGATTGTTCATTTACTTACCCATTCTCTATAAATACATATATAAATATAACTGTAATTATAAATTAGTTAATAATCACTACCCTGGTTAGGTTAGGTGAAAAATAGAATTTCCATATTTCCCAGGTACAATGGGAAGAATGGTCTAAAACTATTCTTGTATTAGGTCCTGCTGGTGAGTTTCCCAAAAGCTACCTCATCACTTCTGGAGACAGAGCTGTGCTGTCTTCCATTTATTTATTTATTGTGAGAGTTCATGGGGCTAGGCACAAAGATTAGGCAGAATGGTGAGTTGGAAAGCTCAGCATTCAGCTCTGCATGTCTCTGTGCCTATAAAGCCTTTAGATCAGAGGAGGATCTCATAAGAAATCCCATAAATGCAAAGCACAATCTTTTAATGCCATTAAGCAGGTAGCAACATTAATGCAGTAATTCTAAACCTACTGTAGTGGGGACGATAAGTAGTTTTCATATTATTTTCATTATATTTGCCTGTGACAATTCTTTGCCTGTTGTTACGTGTTCTTTGAAATAAACTGTCATATCCATTTGGGATTATGCTCTACTAATATCAAAGAGCACTTCTCAAAGCCCTAGAAGTCAGCATGGTCACTATTCCATTCCTATCCTTGCGAAGCAGTTGCAGTTGCAGCAACTGGATGAACCTGAGAAGCAAACATTTTCATACCTCCATCACTCTGCCACAGATCTCGTTCAGAGCAGGCAAGTTTAGCATCTAAAGCTAGCCTTCCTTTCCATTTAAAAATATTCAACAATCATGTGAATGGGGGGAGGGGGGAAAATGGAGGTAATTACAATTTGTTCTCATTTTCACTAGCATTTCTTTTTTAATAAATCTACATTAATCCAGTATTAAAGCAAGGTGGGATTATAGGATTTCGATCATCTAGAGCTTTGAGCAAAGGAATGTACATAATACAACCACCTCTATTCATCTGACACATGAAATCTACCAGACTTTGTAGCATCCCCTGCCTTTTCTTGAAGCATCACTTTCTATTACATGCAGTGGAGCTAGCATTTGTGAACAACTATGTAGAACTCAGGACATGCATTAAAGATCTAGAGAGAAGGGGAACATTGCAACAGATTAGTGATGCTTCACTATTTATGCTATATGATAGGTATGGGAGAATTACCAGTCATAGAAACACTGCAAAATATTCATATGGACGGATTCATAAATGAGTAATAATGATGAAAACAACAATCAATGATAACAATATGATATATGAAATGCACTGCCTCTCCTGGTCCAAGAAATATGTTTTTAGACTACTTTGGGTGAAACTTTTTGCTTGGCCTGCTGATTTTTATTGTCATGATGCATAACTTAAGGATCAGTTTTTCTCCTATGGATTGAACATTAGAAAATATTTTGTGATAGCAAATTTCACAGAAGATATACATGTAGTCCTCTACTTACAACCGCAATTGAGTCGAAAATTTCTGTTTCTGAGTTGTAAAGTGAGTTTTGCCCCATTTTACAACCTTCCTTGCCACAGTTGTTAAGTGAATCACTGCAGTTGTTAGGTTAGTAACATGGTTGCTAAGTAAATATGGCTTCCCCATTGACTTGGCTTGTCAGAAGGTCACAAAAGGTGATCCCACGACCTGGGACACTGCAACCATCCTAAGTTGCAAAGCATCCAAATTTTTATCCCATGACCATGGGAATGTTGCAACAGTCATAAGTGTGAAAAACAGTCATTACTTACTTCTTTCAGTTCCGTTGTAACTTTGAATGGTCACTAAATGAATGGTTATAAATCAAGGACTACCTGTAATTAATATATTTGTTTTATCCTATTCTTTATTCAAAAAAGCACAGTGGTTTACATGTCTTACTCCCCTCATGATTGCTCTGAGAAAGACTCTTACTCTACCAGTCAAAAGCTATATAAGCCTGATTAAATCCTAAGGCACTTCCTTTCCCCACTATTGTGTCATAGAATAACCAATTCACGAAACAGCAGAAACAGTTTGAAATCTGCTGTCCTCACTGCTATTCCTCATATTGCATAGTTGAGCAAATTGATCACTTGGTTTTTCCAGCTTTGTATCCCTTTCTCCCACATCATCTAATTGGAAAACATCTATGAAAATGTCATGTAAATAGAATGGGGATAGGGCAGGATCTGTGAGCTTCTATATCTTCCCTTGATAAAAGAAGACTAAATAAAAGAAAGGGAACTGGATTACACACAAAATATTTGCATTAATATAGAAAAGAGCACAGTGATGCAGAAGGACATGCTCGTGCGAAATTACACTTTATCACTTTATTTTGCAAGTGTTGCAGGAGGCTGAATCATGCCTTAGCTTATATGGAGCAAGTATTGTGCCTATATATGATGCTTTCGGTGCCACCCAAAGTGGCTTTTGAGATTATGGACAGAAAATGTAAGAGCTGGTTATGCTGTGCCCAGTTGAAGAAGTGGTACTATATTTGTCTCAAGCTGAGTAGTCTGTTTGCATTATTTTTCAATGTGAGTATTAGTCGAGGGATGCACTCCAATTCCATGTACTAGGCACCCTTTGACTTTATACAGTATTTTACTTCCTGGAAAACCAACCCCAACTTTTGACTCACCTTTTGGCCAATTTCAATTGTAGCTAATCTTTATACGCAAAATCTAGGGCAGGGCAGCCATTGTGTAAAGCAGATTTTCAGAAGAAGTTTAGAACTATTCTAATCTCACGAAAATTTAGGTCTAACATCTAGAATCTTACTATTACACAGCATTAACTCAAACAGTATCTGTTAGAAATTCTGTACATAGACCTGCAGAACAAACAGTCCACATGTGTTTTTCTGCTTAACTGCCAGAAGGAAGCAGGAAACTTTATACAGAGAAAAGACATATAGTATACATAGATACAACTACAAACTTATAAACACTGCCATCTACTGGTTGAATACTGCTGTAGTTGTACTAAATACTATACATAAACATTGTATTCCAACAGTATCATTCCAGTATTTTCCTATTTTCCAAATAAGTGAATTTTATTAGAGGTTCAAGCTAAAAGCATTCATATTATGAGTACAGTGTAATGGAAGATGAAGATTCTTTCAGTTCAAGCAGATATTTTTGCAGGGAATTGAAGTACATAAATGACTGATTAATTGAAACAAGTGTACAAAATAAAAGGCAAAAAAAGAGCTTGCAGCTTAAATGGTACAGACAATGCTGATCTTTGCAATTATACCTTAGTAATGGAGAGCCTAGGGTTTCTGATACAAGCAGAGCACTTTGAGATCTCTGAATCAGAACGCATCTATGCAGAAAAAAAGGTGTGGAGTTGTGCAATAGTTTTGAGTCACACCATGCTACTTCACTATGCTCTCAGGTGAAGGTCCAGAAAAAGGGAGATGCTTAGGACATAGTCCAGGCTACTAATGAAACACTGTAAAAAGGAAGGCAAAAACATTGACTACAGAGATTTACACTCTCTGTGACAATGCCTAAGAACATATTAAATCATGGGTCTTCTGCACCTTCATGCTTCCATATATCCACAAGCCTACTGCAAACCTTCATAAACAGCAAAAGGTAAGAGGTGTCCCAGTAGTTTCAGGGAACAGAATGGAGGTGAAGTTAGCTGCTGGAGGGAAAGAGATATATCCACATCTGTTTGCAATGGCCAATAAATGCCAGGCTGATGTCACCTTCTATGGCCATCTGAGTATGTTGCCAATAGAAAGGATAGCAAAGCAGGTCACCTATTAGCTTAGGAGGGCAAACAGTAATGTAACCTACATACAGGTAAGGAGGGCTTAAGCCTATTTCTCATATCGACTGGAGATGAAATGAAAGTAGTATTATGGGAACTCAGCATAAAAATATGTTGTGGGACATATTTTGTTCCATGTTAAGGAATAATGGAGAAAGGTCAATATTCTGACACTTAAATCACTTTGGTGTTGTATTATCTATAACATATTGTGACAAACACTACAATAAAGTAAAATCTATGGAATTTGGAATTGCTATTATCAAATATTCCAGGTAATAAGCATAAAATATAACTATATTTTACTATTAATGTTATTTACTAGAAAGTAGCACAATGAGCCTATGACACAAAGTACATAATCATATGTATTTCATTCTTTTGTTATTAATATATCTTACTCTTATCTATATGTTCTCAGAATGCTTTTCCCTGGATGGTAAATGCAAACTGTTTCACATTGCCAAATCTGATCATGTAAGAATATATTTCATCTCATTTTTATTTCCCTTATTCTATATTTCTACTTAGTACAATCAAGATGGCAACACTAAACTAAAATCTAGTGATTGGAGGAGTTAGGCTTCCCATTTTCTGCAACAATAGTATTTATTGTTTTGATTATCTGTTCTGGACTTTCCTAGGAGACTCTGACCAGAATGAAACAGAAGATAAAGGTCTGTGTAATTCAAATCTATTTTCTTTTTCCATTTCAGTTTCTTAATTACTTTAAATTTGAGGCACTTGGCTATCTCATCTGGACAGCTCTAAATGAACTATAACTGAATCAATAATAGCTTGCCCAGACTATGGTTTGATCTTTGAGATGCCTGGGTAGTGACCAGCAGAACAAACTGAAGGTGTAAGAAAGGATTCCCTCTCTATACTGCATCTTAAATAGCTTATTTAAAAAAAAATCCTTAACCTTAGTGCATACAGGAAAATCTGAAAATATTACAATCTTTTGAACAATCAACCTAAGAAAAATACTTTTTTATATATCCTGTGTCTTTTATTGTCCTACAGAATCAGTCCACACACAAAGTAAGCATCCTTCCACAATCTCTGATGACTTCGTTATGGCTTAAAAGAGAAAGAGGCAGCCTGAGGTTTTCCAGAAATGTTTGGACTACAGCCCTCACAATATTACCTCTGTGCGTGCGTGCGTGTGTGTGTGTGTGTGCACGTGCACGCATGTATGTATGCATGTCATGTATTTATATTTATATGTTGTGTATACATGCATTTACACACACAGTGTTAAACTAATCAACAACAAAACATGCAAGAGCATTAAATAACATATTCTTATAAATAATAAGTATACTTATTTAAAATAATAGGAGGAAAGAAAAAACAAAAATTCTGGGAATTGTTGGGTTATTACCTGACTCCACTGATATCCTGGAAACTATTGGACTTCTTTATTTGTGTAGGCTCAGTTTTAATACTTGCATTTAATGTTCCAGAATATCCTTAGAAATGCTGGGTTGCAGATATAATTTTAAATTATTTACCCATGGTAAGTTTATGCTATGGCATCATCCGCTTCAGCAATAGCCTCTAAAATTTCATCCCCACAATAACTTTAATGTGTTTTCCGTCCCATTCTTGACTTGGAGAAAGTCTATCAACACAAACTGCAGTACTACCACAGCCTATCTTTACTGCACCTAAAGAACATGACTGGGCACAGCAACAACCCAATAATGAATAAAATAAGCTGTCTAAAAAACCTATAAGAATGTCAAAAAGCAGAAATAGTTCATAATACTGAGAGAGTAGGGGATTTAACTTGCCAGTATTTATTTTAGAACTCACTTCTTCCTTGCATCAATTAAAGCAATCCAAACATTTTTCTTCTGTGTGATTCCTGGCTCTAGTTACTGACCTAAGCATTTTAGGATTAACCAGAATAAAATATTACTTTACTAAATAAGGTAAAATAGTCATGAAACTACTGTAAGCACAATATTGTTGATTCTGATTGGTTGACAGATTTATCCCCAAAAGTAGAATATATGTTCAGTCAAAGTTGTTCAAAGCAGTTTGCAAGTCCAGTATTTAAAAAAATCTAAAGTATTATGGCACAGGAATTAAATAATCCAGGAACAGAATGTAAGAAACAAGGGATCAAAGACAACTCACTTGTCATACTGAGCTTGGGATGAAACAGTTTTAAAGGGCAGCATTGAAGCACCTTCAGCCTAAGACTGAACCAAAGTCCCAGTGTAGGGAACTGTGCATTGCTACAAAGAATACCCTCTTTCTGATTAAATCTCCAAACCAAGCTTAACTTCATGACATAATCCTTCTATATTCACACAAACAGAGAAATGACTTGCCGTTGCCTTTTTTTCCAGAATATTTCATTGACTTCACAGCTGAATCTGTAATTCTGATATTTCCTAAGTCTCCTACCAATTGCGAGAGAGAGAAAAGTTTTTCAAGCAATATGGTCAAACATTTTGGACTTATTCAGTTTAATGTCAGCCATATTGATGTGGATGATGGGAGTCAAAGTATCAATTAACTGAACAGCTTTAGATTACCCTAACCTCTCTTAAAACATAGAAATGATTGCAATTTAATATACACATTAAATATGCATTATGAAAAGTTCATTCATTCAAATTCCAGTTTCAATACATTGATTTAGAAATACTAAGATCTTTGTTAGTTACTTTCTGGTCACAGGAAAATAGACCTAATTTGGCCCCTGTTATTCTCTAAGGGGAAAAAAATGTTTTGATACCAATTGTTAGCTAGCTGCATTGTCTACGAGGTCTCAGGACATGTGCTACCGAGCAGACCACTATCATTCCTGGAAATATCAACCATAGGTCCTGGCGAAATGACAGAATACAAAATAATTCAACTATGGTCCATTAGCCCATAAGCTCATCTCCAATGGATAGATGCTGACTTTAAAAGTCTACATCAATATATTTAGTTAACTACTTAGTCCAAGTTTTGCTACTCTCTGTTTCTAAATGTACCTAAAACAGTAGCTTTGCTACTGCCCTGATTGTGCTTCTAACATCGTTCTCATCTGTTCTTACACTTGAAAAAATATTTATAAACAAGACAGCCTCTAAAATTTAGGTCATATTGGCTGAAATTATGGGTGCAATGTATCTGGACAGCACCATGTTGGAGAAAAGTGCTATAAATATAATAGAGATTTTCTGTGAAAATCCTCAGTTTTTTCTATGACTGGTATATATACTGATTTCTAATATATGCTAAGGTTGATTTAAAACATATTCAAGTATAGCTTAGGTCATGCCAGTGTATATTCTGGGTCAGATGCTTTTTGATTTATGCTATATTCAGTCATTCAGCAGAGTCTGCAAAAGAAATGAAAGCCATCTTCTCCAAGCAATTTCTCAGTGCAAACATTACCAAATGGATAAATAATTAGAAAATTTAGCAACAGTTGATTTTGTTTCAGCTAGGCAACAGTTTGCACCATTGCTAATCTCCATGGTTCTTATTTTGTTTTGCAACTCTCAATTAAAGGAGCTAAACTTAAGGATACTAGAATGTTATCTCTAATATGCCCATGTGACTAACTGGTACTAAATTAAAGAGACCTAATTTGCAGATATCATTGTCAAATAAAAGATGCTGCTACTGCAGATCTTTCATCTTCTTTCTACAGAGAAGTTGAGTATTTTCATCTTTATCAAGAACTTTCTTACAGGATAGCAGCATTAAGTTTGTTCACAAGCCTTAAACTGAGTAAATTTTCTCACAGAGTAACAGAGAAGAAGCGCAACAGACAAGATGAAGAAGCATTCTTTTAAATATGACCATCTTGGAAATAGAATTGCTCTGTGTTACCTTCATTTTAATGTGATACTGCCTACAACTGATAGCAAACCACAGAGACCTTTGCTATAATGATTGGTAGTTCAAAACAAATTCCTATTTTGTTTTGGTTACTTAAGGAGCCCTCTGATAAACAGGGATGCAGATGAATGCTGACTTAAATAGATGAGGCTCCTTATGTCCACAGTCGGTGCCAACTTGCTGGGCAAAATATGCCATCTGCATAGGGTGCTATTAAGCAAATTAATGTTGTGGATTTTTTTTTCTTTTGGGGTCAATAATTACTGTAGAACGCAAACAAGGAATCCATTTTCCATACAATGACAATTGGCAAGAAAAATGGTAGCAATCACCTAGCACCCAAGCCATTTATCATCTAGGCCATTGTATCACCAAGTTTTTGCTGTCTCCACTTCTGTTCAAAGACCAGTGTGCACTATGAGATATTTCTCTTTGGAAACAGATGTTTATGAGTTGATTGAGCTCTTTGCCTTTGCCTAGAAGAAGAAAAGTGTCCTCGTTGTGACTAGCAAAGGTCTGTTATAGGATGGATAAGCATGCTCCAAGTCCTGTCCCTTAAACAATTGCCACTTTGCAGTCCTCGGAAGTGTAACTTTTCTGTTGCAGCAATGCCCTATGGAACACCTTTCCTCTTCATTTCTAGCAGCCCCCACCCTTTTAACAATCCATAAAGCACTTAAAATCTGTTTTTTCCTCCAAGCACAGTGATAGTATGGAATCAGAGGGGAAGGAGTGTGTTGTGCTGCGGCATCTGACTTTTCTGATTTTGGTTTTCTTGTTTCCTATTTTTACTGGTTGTACATATTGTTTTATCCTTTGGTTGTGAGATGCCCAGAGTTTGGTTTTAAGACAGGTTGCCAAAACGTGTTTTAACTAAATAAATAAAATGAAGAAATTATTCACTTTGGAGCTCAAGTATTTGAAAATAAGAGCCCATTGACTCTTCTATTTGACACATTAAATATTGTATTATGTTTATATCTTCATGAAAATAATAGTTTTCTGGTTCGGATTATAGAGGGCGGAGACACACACTTTCCAAACATGAATATCTGTGCCTTAATGGTGAACTGCTGCCTCACTCCTGCTGTCCCATTCCATCAGACCATTTACTGAATGCAAGAAAACAGAAGTCCTCTTTCCACACAAAGGAGTTATTATCACTTATATATTTACTCAGCCCAGACTCTGCAGGAGTCCAATGAGAAAGATTTATTCTCAATGGATCTTACATAGAACACTATATCAGCTGAAGCATCATAAATATACAGAGGTTATCAGAATTCCTTGCTGGGTTTCATGAAAGCATTCTCGCTACCAGTATTCAATGCTTTGTTTTTTTCTTCCCCTAAGTAAGTAGCACCTGCTTCAGGATTATAATTTTCTAATAGCACTAATGACATCGTTTATACAATTAGGTTGATATAATAAGTACTGATATAATAGATACTGTATATAGGCACTTTGTTAATCCTGTATTCTTTAAACTAGGTCCTGATGGTCCAGAGATTCTGACTGCATCTTCTATGGCACAGAATGAACCAACACCCAAAAAGGATCAATATGTACTGCCCTGGTAATTCTATGTGCCAAAATCATATGGGAAAGGGAATATGAGTGGATTTAGATTCTCCCAATAAACGAGTAGCAAGTTGAAAGTCACCAAAAGAAAACATCACAATCATTGGACAATACAGTGATCTGGAGATCATTGGAGAATACAGAGCCACTGTGGTGGCACAGTGGTTAGATGCTGTAGTGCAGGCTAATAACTGACTGCCAGCAGTTCTGCAGTTTGATCCTGACCGACTCAAGGTTGACTCAGCCTTCCATTCTTCTGAGGTTGGTAAAATGAGGACCCAGATTGTTTGGAGACAATATGCTGACTCTGTAAACCGCTTAGAGAGGGCTGTAAAGTACTGTGAAGCAGTATATAAGTCTAAGTGCTATTGCTAATGCTATTCTGCATTTTCAAATACTAATTGATGTGAATAAATAGAAATTTAGAAATCTTCTCTCACAGTTCAAAGAGAAACACAATACATTTCATCTTAGTGGTGAAGACTGTGATCTGTTGACCTATATGCCTGCTCAATCTGCTGTGCAGCTGCAGTTTATAGGCAGCTTCAAGGTCTCAGCCACTCAACTGCATATTCTCATTGTTCTTGGTAACAGCTCTTCAAATAGCAAGGAGAAAAGAAAGGATAAAATGGGGGAACAGAAGATATGGTAGTTGTGAAACTATTTCTATATCTTAGGGTAATTTTGGGTTGATTATCAAGGATTCCAGAATTTAATGATGAGGTAAAAGAAATTATTTGTTCCCTCTCACCCCAAATCAAATTCTTAAAATGAAAAAAGCAGGGAGTTACAAGGACTAATTTCTTTGTGGGGAAAGACTACAAATATTTTTCATTCCCATACTGAAAAAAAAGACCAGATACCACATCAAATTCTTAAGTTTAAAGTGCATGTCTTTGTCTAGAACTCTAGCTGAGAGTTTCCATACAAAGATTTCATGCTCTTGAAGCCTAACCAACTTGACATGGAGGCATGTTTCATAGAGAAATGACAAAGTGGGTCACATGTGGCTAATACACTGCAGCTTTCTTATGTAATAATAGTACATGCTCAGTCTTTTTCTGAAAGGTCTTTTAAAATTCTTTCTGGGTCCCTCTTTCTGGGAGCCAGTCTTTCTTTAGTAAGGCCAAAAAAGAAAAAAGTAACTGGGCAAGCTATGTTCACTGTAAATGGATTGCCAGTGATGGATCAGGACAGTAGTTTTGAGAATAATTTGCAATGTTACACACATATAAGGCAATCCCATTAAGAAGAAGGGAAATAACTACCCATGTTTATTGCAAAATATTTTAACTATATAACTGTTGATATTATTTACACTATAATTTAGCACAAATCTTATTATGTCTTACATTAAATAACCGCAAATGAAGGCTGATTGAGGTTTTCTCCGGTGATACATTTCTTTTAAGCGCATTTTAAAATCATAGATAGATAGATGATAGATAGATAGATAGATAGATAGATAGATAGATAGATAGATAGATAGATAGATAGATAGA
>JANHFL010009417.1:0-11083 GCA_032468155.1 Oxyrhabdium leporinum | reverse complement strand
TCAGCATATATTTCAAAACTTTTTGATCCTTGAGGCAAAGGGCAAGGAGGTTCAGTACCATCTTCTCTCTGCTCATTCTGCTTATCAATATGAATTTGCATTGGACTGGGGTTACTATATCTGAGGTATGAAAAAATCTAAACACAAGTAAATGGCAGAAAGAAATAAAGAATGCTAGCCCTTCAGTGCCATCTAGCCATCTGGAGTTTTGCAGGCCAATAGAAATACCAGCTCTCTTTGTGAGGGGCCTAAAAGTAGGCCAGATTGGACTTGTCTCACCTACTAAATCATGCTGGCCCCCATAAGGTAGCTTCAACGATTATGTCAATAATCCCAACAAGAGCCATGGATGTCAAGAGACTCACCAACATCTATCTCCATTCCTGCCAGATATAGAGTGAGTTAAAGAGACAGAGATAGAGAGATAAGAATTTGGCATGCTGCAAAGCAATATAGCAACCTCACATGTGAAATACATATAATATATGCTTTCAGCAATATTCAAAGGCATCCTTAGAAAATAAGCATACTTTGACTAGAAGTGGATTCAGAAGTGTAGAAAAAATATAAAAACAAATTGGGAGAGTAGAGATCTCTGAGAAGGGAGTGGCTGGAGTGAGCCACTTCATTAATTTAATTTCTGGTAAATGAGTATATTTGTGATAGACCACTCGCAGTAGGGCAGACACTTCATAGCCTGTTCTTAAACATGCAAAAGGGTCACTATCTCAGAAAGGTTGTGCCCTCTTCTTTAAAGGTGAGAACAACTGTATCAAATTGATACTCCCACCTTCCTCAATTTGGGAACAAGCTAAGGATAACTGTTATCACAAGGCTTCTCATTCATTAACATACATGCCCAAAGCAAATACTTCATGGGAGACAGTGTATAATGCTTTAGTAGAGTTTTTTCAAAAGCTCAGGGAACCCACTCGATCTATATTCTGTACATGGTAGTCACTTGGGGGGAGGACAAAACCACCAGGGTGAATGGCATAATTTTAAAATCAAAGAAATTCATTTCTGTAGTAAAAGGTTAACAGCCTTTAGGAGGAACACTTTTTAATCACTCTCGTCTAGACTCTATCACTCGAATCACCCACAGCAAGAGTGAAATATGGCTAAGCCGCCATCACCAAACAGTACCTAAAGACTGTTGTATTTAATCATGTCTGTGCACTAGTTATGGATTTTCATTATGATTCCCGATGCTGTTGCACTGCGTAAAATATTAATATCCATAGTAATGATGCATGAAGCTTGGAGTGTAATTTCTTCACTCTTCTTGTCTGATATTAAATTGTTACCACTTTATCATTTGTGTAGAACTGCACATTTCAATTAATCTTTCTGTATCAGCAGCCCTGATTAATATAGATCATGATTCATAAGCTTATTGTCACTATAGTTTTAACAGATCATTTATAAAGATCTTAAATTTCAGGGCCTGGGAGGCAAAGTCCTTCTGTCCAGGGTTTTCTCCTTCCTGTTTCAGCAGGTTACTCTGTTATTTTACACAATTAATATTGGAGAGGAGAATTAGCCAGATAAAATGGGTCCTGACTTTATATCACTTCATTCAAAGGGATGTGTGAAATTTTATCCTATTTGCATTAAAGAAATCAGCATGTCAGAGGACAAAATAGAGATGCCACAAAAACTGGGTTGAAGTCAGTTTATTTAATACGTGGCCTGTTAGTCATCCAAAGCCATTCTCTGAATACTACCTTGTTATTTTAATGTACACAAATCCTTGCTCATTTATTAGGTAGCTTTTGCTCTAAAATCTGCAGGATATACAGAGGTTTGGATTCTGAATTAAGTGGCTTTTTTCTCTTCTGATTGCATGGGCTATGTTTTATTGTATGAAACTTTTCAATAATTAACTGTTTTTTCAGAGGTCCTCCTGTAAGTATTCTCATGTGAGATGCTAAGAGATCTCATGTGATATGCTAAGAGATGCTAAGAGTCTTATCAAAGTTGGTACTCAATGGTGCAATTAGATTAATTTTTATCTGTGTTTTATAGTTTGAGGAAGCAAACTATCTGAATGATACTATTTTCTCTTCTTTTAAATAAGATGAATCACTTCTGTTGTCCTTAGGGCAGCAATAGTTAGTATTTTAGGGTCAAAATTTCATATCCTGAAAAGGTACATACTGTATCAGTGGAAAGAGTGAAATAAAAAAAAATGGCTCATCTTTTAAGGTCTGTTTAAGAATAAAAAGGGAATGGGATGTGTCCAGGAAGCAAAATCAAATAGCAAGTTTTCTGTATGTAAATACTGACATCAGTATAGCTATTTTCTATTTTTCATTTTGGAACAGGTAAAGGGTGGGAATAGAAAGAATTTGCCTATGAGAGGCTAGTAGCTTCCATTCTCACATCTGTGTGTACACGCATGTGTATGCACACCCGCTTGCACGAACCATGTAGCAACCATCAAGTCAAGGCTCCTTGATTAGATTCTAATTTCTAATATTTGGTTTTATTTACTGAGAACTTGTATTATGCAGATTGCTCTAACTTTAAACATTAACTTTCACCCACATCCTTAATTAAATCCAATTAAATTTGATTTGAAAACTGAGTCAACACAATTCAATTTCACCAATCAATTCGGGGACATCCATTTTGATTCAACTATTTGATCTGAGTATCTAAATCAATTAGCTTTATTGATAACCATGGATATTTTATCTAGCATTTTATTACTTTCACTATGCAACGCTGATTTATTCTTCAGTTTTCTGCTATTTATTTTTTTAAACTAAAGTTGTTGGGGGTTTTAATGTGCTTTTTAAAATCCATAAAATAATGTGCTACTTTGGAAATTGTATGATTAGAAGAAGAATTTAAATTCTTGAATAATAAATTTATGTTTGTGCCCTCACAAGTAAATTGGATAAGTGGACCAATTCCATATCAGCCACCTATCAGCCACCAATTGCATTATAAACAATTAAAAGCAAGAGACTATAAGGTTGCACCAAGTGTTTTGTTATTGTATTTGCAAATTCAGAACATTGTTTTCATTAAAAGCTAGTTACTTAAAGAAGGTGTGAAAGATGTTTCACTTTCTTCATTTTCATTTTTTGCAAATGTTTACTCTATCCCTGACCCTACTGCTTATGAATCATTTTCCCTCCCCTTGCAGTCACGTTGGCTTTTTAAGAGGCATGATCCAAACTCATTAAGGATTATGCTGCTAATTGTGTGACATCATAAAACTGCCTAGCTTTAAGTAACATCACTGAACACAAACTAAATAATGGGCAAAATTTAATGGATAAATATTTTGGGGAAAGGCATTATAAAAGTAATAATTAAACATGACAAGATCCTTTTTAAATCATGTTAAAACTGATCACAAAAAGCAATGGCTGTTTTTGACTATCAAGATCTATGATATAAAGAGTAGCTCTAGTAACTTCTATAAATTTATGGCAATGGAAACAATTCAAAAAGTATAATGTTTTATATAAGCAAATCCATAACCAAGAAAGGAAATGATTTTTAATACTATTTAGACTTGTCATGCATATCATAAAACTATTGTACAAGGATGAAGACATTAGTGTAGTATCCTCTCTTGAAATTTATGTAAAGCAACCTAGGTTGAGAATCAAGAAGACATTAGAAGGAAGACAGTAGAGACCATGCCTCAGACCTAATAATGAATTTGTGCAGCCTTCACACTCATTTCATCTACCCTTCTACAAGTTAGTATAGCTTTTAAAATGCCAGCAGTGTTTGTTGGTTGATGCTTTCTTTGGTAAATATAGAACTATGCTTGAAACCTATATAGTGAGGCAAAACAGCAGTTAAGCTGTATACCCACACACATTACAGGGCAGCAATGAAATACAGCCTGGAATTTGTCTTCAAAGATGAGATAACATAGCTGCTTTAACAGCTGCACCTGTCACTTCCAAATGACAGATGGAACATTGTGTTGAGTACATTTATAGGGCAATTTTCCAGACAGAATAAAGGCTTTTCTGAGTTGAATTTTCCTTGGTTTTTATCTCTCTCTTTCTCTCTCTCATATTATTTATACATATATATTCTTTACAAACTGACTGTTGGCATCCTAAATAGCAATAAAATATGGGGAAGGGAAAAGAACATTTCCTAGAAACCATTGGTTGTTCTCAGTTATTGTTGGTGGCTACATGTTAACAAGTGAGAAACTGGTTTTCCATTTAAACCAGTCTATTATTTTCATGAGATAAGGGTTTGCAGAGCATCAAGTGCTATTCTTACTTTATTCAGTGTTTTAATACTGTTTACAGACAATTTACTATGACCTTACCATATCAAAAAATAACAGAAATAATATGATGGTGGAATGCTAATAAATTAATTGACTATTAAGTTATAGAAAGAAATAGGTACTCTGTAAGATCCCAGATGTTGTTAAACCATTCCAGTTTTAATATATGTGCAATCTATGGTTTGTAAAAATCATATATTTCCTTATGTAACAGCAGTATAAGAAGTACCTATACTATATCTCAGATACTACTGTTTCAGGTTTTTCTGTATAAGTTTGTGTTTGTGTGTGTGTTTGTCTATGTGTGTATATATAAAACAATAATTTATTAAATGTATATGCCTGTCCAACTCTCAGTGATGATTATATATAATTGATTTATATTTAACAATTGCCAGCATCCCTAGGAATGTATAATAAAGATGAGAAATGCCGGATATAATAATTCACAAATAATTCTGAGGTGCCATAGTTTATCTTGCTATCTCAAGCTATGGGCATTTGGGAAAGATTTACAACTGGCCCACTGCGACAGTTATATACCATCCTCCATTGTTGAAAGGGAATTGAAACAAAAAGTGCTAATCTTATGGTTTCCCCTTACCACATTTAGCAATAAGGGGTGAGGGATCAGTATTGTTCAGTAGCAGGTTGCTTCAAGGCAACAACTCATGAGCTTCCTGCCATTTCTTGCCCTCACCCCCACTTATGAGAAAAGGATGGCTTAGTATGCACTGGCAGTTTTGTTCTGGCTTGGAAAAAGAAATGTTGTGAAATGCTAGGGAAATCAACAGTCTGGTTCAACTTAAAATAACTTCAACTATTCCAAATAACAGGTTTTCATATGAGCTATGTAATCATGGGGAAATAATGCCAACAAAGTTGCCAAATGTTCTGATGTCCTCCACAATTAAGAATAAATATATCAAGACCATATTAGCATCTTGTTGCTTCTTAGCCAAACACTAGAACCATTTACTCTCCTCTGCATGTTGCTGAAGCAGGTGCAGAACAGGAAATCGTGCCTCAAACAGATGTTTAAGAAGGAAGGTAAACCTAATCTTATGGTCTTGCTTGGCAGACTTTCAAATCCCATATCAACAATTTTGTCATCTACAAAATTCTCTGTGAAGCCACTGCTTTATTTATTTATCCCAGTGCATACAATCAAATCTGAAAGATGGCTATCCATGAGTCTAGGTACCTTTGACATAGAGTGTAAAATATATCTACATTCAAGACTACCCATAAATCCATCTGCCAAGCCTTGATGCCATAGCATGACTGACCTTAAAGATGATAAATGCATGAATGGCTGCTGTTTGGTGACAGTGCAGTGGGTTTGGTGGTGTTTCTCCATGAACGAAACTGCTGAGAAAATAGGTGTATCAAAGGACAGAGCCAGAGGGATATTCACTGAGCTGACATTTAAAAACAAACTATTTTGCATAGAGCAAAATGCAGACATAAGTTACTTATGTTGGTTATAGAAGACAGGCTAGCAAGCTTTGTAATTTCTTGTATTTTGGCATTGAAATGGTGATAATTGTTATTCCCCAGCTCACTGCTTCATTGAGTTTCTTACTGTGTTGATAATAAGTGAAGAACAAATTGCTTCAAGTACCATGTACTTTTACAAGCACAAAAAAGTACTAAAAATGAAAATGAATTCTGTGACCTTAAATACTAACATGCTTAACTCATGAGTTGTCACAGGCTTATAGCTTTCAGATTTGGGTTGCAAAAATCTGCACAATTATTAGATGACTGCGATCTGGTGATTTTCTGGACTTTGGTGCCTAGATTTGGTGTCTTACACAAATGACTAACTGTAAGAATCTGGCAACTTCTAGAAGTATTACACTACTAATCCCAAGATTCTTGAAGGGGATTATGGTCCAACATGTGGGGACATCCAGTTATGAAAATAGATTTACATTATAAAATGCATTTCTTTTAGTTTTATGAAGTACAATGAAGTCAATGCATACAAATGTGACAGTACTAATTACTTGCAGGCTTTTTTTTAATATACTCTGACATAATGCAGATTTTCTATTAACAAGCTCAAAATATACATTTGTAAAAGTGGAGAAAATGCACTCAGTTTAGAAAACAGAATGAAAATCAAGGTCAGTCATTTTGAAGAAGATTGGCATATGACTCATGATATGGCATATAATATTTTGGCTATTTAACTAAATGTTTACTAGCCAATAACAATATTAAGTTGTTTTTGACTAGAATAGATGTAATGGATTCCCTCACCACAGTATTAATCAGTGGAAGTTCTTTGTCCTAACTACATTATTCATTAATAAATGTAATTGAACTGAAACCATAAATGAGTGACTCCAGGATTATGCACTTTTCTATGAAAACTCATGCCACTTGAATGGTTGTAAAAGTAAACAATAGTACTATGGTAGAAATAGCTTTTAGATTTATATACCCCTCCATAGTGCTATATAGCACTGTTTGGGTGGTTTACAAAGTCAACAAAGTGCCCCCAATAATCTGGGTCCTCATTATACTGACCTCAGAAAGGTGGAATAGTGAGTCAACTTTGAGCCTGTCAAGATCGAACTCCAGACTGTGGGTACTAGAGTTAGCCTGAAATACTGCATTCTAACCACTGTGCCACCAGGGCTTTGATAATAATATCAAGATTAACAACAATCTATACTAAATAACCATCTATATTAAGAAAATTCCATATAGAATTCTGATTATAAATATTTATCCTGGATTTCATAGATCTAAACGATAGGTGTTAATTCAGTTGTGTTTAGAATCCACAGAACAATAAAAGTACAAACTCCACAACTTCAGAACTGGACCACAGAAATCTGGATGACTATGAGAAGTAATTATTTCATGATGATCCAGATCTGGAGCCCCTAATTGAAGCAGATTTAGGACTCAAACTTTTCTAACCATAACTGGTTTTGTATGGCATGCCTTCATGATATTGTCTGTGTCCCATCTGCAGCTCGCAGCTGAGGCAGCTTAAAGTCATATTTAGCTGTTCCAGTTTTCCTGACATTTTTGTCATGTTCTTGATGACTCTGTCAAGAATGGGAGTCTGCCTGGTTCCTGTAGGCCATTTTCAGGTATTTATGACTGTTATGGTTTGAGCTGCAAGAAAGACAGGACATCAGACTTCTTAGAAGTCATCTGCCTCCATAATGTCTAACCATTACTTTCTAAAGCGCTTGTCAAGTCTTATGTAGATTCCTGAGACATCTTAGTGCTTTTTTTTCAAAAGAGCTCTAGACCTGGGTTTAAACTATTAGAAAACAGAGGTGGTTTCTGCCAGCTGCATGTTATATTACTAATAAGTATATTACAGGGAGATTTTCTTGGCTCTATTTTTATTGCTCTTATTAATTTGGAGGGGGCAACACTATTTTGCCCATGGAGATGCCACTTGACTACTGAAGTACTTCTTCTAAGTGCTGCTGACATGGTCACTCACTGCTAGTTCCGCCATTCCTTTGTAGCACTACTCAAGACAGGAACTTGCTTCTTGGACAATGTTTCCTTCAACTTCACCCTGCCTCCCGCTCCATACATTTTAGCTCAGTTGGCATGGAAGAGGGACAAAGAGGAGAGTGAGAAGGCACTCTCTGATGCTCTTCACAACTCCTCCCTTGTGCCAGGACCCTGTCAGCTGAGTTGTTTTTGATGCTTTATTTTCTCTAAAGAACTTTTTTCAAAGAGTGCTAGACCTATATTCCAAAATAGCTTGCACAAGCAACCTGTAAACTGGACAATTTGACAGGTGGGTAAACTTGCTATTCCCAGACCCCATCTAAATATGTCCTGTCCCATCCCATGCATTAAGGTGATTGATTGATTGGTGACTTTCCTGCAGGCAGATTATCTTGGGGGAGGGAAATAAAATTAGGGGAATCCAATAGATTTCTTTAACTCATCCTGCATTAAATCTGCAAGAGCAATAGTCACTGACCTTATTATTAAGACAGAGTAGGGATAGGATTGGGGATATAACACTTTAGGTCAGTATATTTTTCTGTCATCTCAGGGACTAAGGAACACACCTTAATATGGATATCTGACTGTGCCTTTAGTGCCTTATTTTTTTAAAAAAAGGATTCTTTACAGTATATTATTTATTTAATTTGGGTAGTTGCAGGGCACCCTCCAAGGATAACACCACTTACAGTTATTATGTGTCAATCCCTATCCAAAGACATGTTATTAGAAATAGTCAAATATCAAAACTCCCCTTCATTGATGATATTTAAAATCATTATTTCTATTGATTTAATTAATATCTATTCTACTCCCTCCTAAAGGGCCGGCCATCTGACAGTAAAGCAAACACTTCATATACATACATGCTGCTACGAAGATTCAACCACCCCTTGCTTATTAGTTGCAATTACGAAAAATGATAGCTGACTTTATTACTCTCTCCTTTACTCTGAAGAACTGTTGAAATATGCTTAGAAATTGCTAGCTCTCCTCTGAAGTCAAAGCTTTCTTTGGCCATCTCTGCTTATGCTTGATGCTGAAGGAGAATATCAAGAAATTGAGGAAACCTCCATTCAGTGCTTGCTAACGTTAATCTTTTCATGCCCTGGTGTCTCTGACTTATGACGATAGGTAAAATAGCGACAGTAGCAGGATTATATTTTAAGCTGCTAGCTATGAATTTGCACATGTGCTGTGCCAATAATAGGGCCATTATGCCAAGTTTTGTCTTCTCTTTCTGTCCATCAACTTCATGATAACCTGCTTACCTCAAATACAGACAGGTCTGAGAAGGGGACCTTAATAAACATAGTCCTTTTCAGATATTTCCCTGCATTATGATTGGTTGGTCTCCCCATTCTTCTTGACCTCAGGAAAAAAAAATAAGGGGCCAATCCTGTTTGAACTGGATAGAATGTTTGGCATCTACTTCATAATCTTGCTTGTTGTTTCAATACTACATTGTCCTGGAACTGTGGTGCTATGACTCTGAGATGGTGGAACACAGACAAACAAACTTTGTGATCGAATATGAATTCATGCCATATATTCTTCTTGCCCTCTAGAAGGAACACCGTTAATGCACACACTGTGGCAGAACCTTCAGTGTTACATGCAAGACAGCAGTGATGAGCCCCTATGAATCCATTACATGGTAGTGTATATGCGCAACTTCTTAAATGTGCAGCACTTAGAGCTCCAAACGAAGCCAACTCAATTCTTTCCGCTTCTTATATTCCAGTAATGCTGTTTTCTTTCTTACATCTTTATTAAACTCTATAGCCACTTTGATAGGGAAATTGAAAAAGAGAAAGATATGAGGGACAACAAAAAGGCACAATTATGAAGATTCAATTTAATTTTAAAGGTTGCAGAAGGAGGAAAAAAATAAAGCAGGAAAAGAAGAAATAAAATTAATTTAGCAAGGAAGCATCCCAGAAATATTGTTGGCGCTTAATAGCCATGCAAAGACAGATGATATGTGTGGAAAAATTAGTTGTAGAACCTCATAATAGTCTATTAATATTTTCTACAGACACAGAAGCCTTTGCTGAATTATTGTAACAAAGTAATTTTAAAGAGAGTTTGAAAATCTTCAAAAGAAAAGGATAGCAAGCAGATGAGCAACAAAGAAGCAGAGACAGAGAGACCACCCCATTCAAGCATTAGACACTCCATGTTACACTCTCTTTTCTACTCAAGCTCTTCAAGGGGTCACATGATATTCACACTTATTATTTTTAATATGGTTTTAAAAAGATAATGTGTGAATACCAAAAAATATCATTGAAATTGCAAATAACTATATCAGATTTACACACCAAATTGTATTAAGAGAGAATAGAATATCAAATATATGGAGTGACCCAAAGATATTTTATTATAGAAAGTATTTTGCCTAGTTATTTTTGTAATTTGAAATTGACAGATTCCCTATGATACAAGTATCCAATTTGAAAACTGTTTGGGTTGTTTTGGAAAGATAACTCTTCTAAGGGTTTATTTCAACACTGTCATCTGACATTTCATACATTTTTCTCTATGCATCAGAATTTCACTTCAATAATTTGAACCTACAGTATAGTGTTTATATGACTCCATGTTAATATTTCAGGTTTATATTATCTGGGGGTAGATTCACCTATTTGAATATATGCATTTTTGGTCCCAATAAAGAAAAAAAATTTCTTAGATATTTCCCCCCCTTCCCTCTTCAATTCAAACTGGATTCTCTTCTGTTCCTTCCTGCCCCCTTCTACATGGCAGGTAAAAGACAGCTGATCTGGACTATAACATAAGAACCTTAACTGGGAAAAGGGAGGAGAAAAACTGTAGTCCATTTAACAATCATCTTTGTAAACAATGGTCTAACTTTTATCCCTTTTGTAGCTTTCCTGCTGCTAGTGCCTACTTTTCTGTATCCCTAGGACTGATTACCAATTTACAGATACCATTTTTCCTATATGAGTTTCTGTTATGAGTTTCTTGCTAGAAATAAATAATGACTTCTGTCGAAAGAAGTAAATTCCCATAAATTCCCATTTGTTTGCAGTTATAAGCTCTCACACTCTTCTTAGTGATCAAAATATTACAATGATGGGTCATCATATACAGTAAGCCAAGTTGTGCCAAATGTTAATCTAGTACTAATTCATGGAGGAGGAATTAGAAAAAAACATTATAGTATAGTTTTTCATAAACTACTATGAGGAAGTACAGTACATCTAGTCAGTGGTGAAGTCTAAAATTTTCCACTACCGGTTCTGTGGGCGTGGCTTGGTGGGCGTGGCTTGATCATGTGACTGG
>JANHFL010009413.1:9540-44534 GCA_032468155.1 Oxyrhabdium leporinum | reverse complement strand
TATAAGCTGTAAACCGCCCCGAGTCTTCGGAATGGGGCGGTATATAAATGTAAAAATAAATAAAAATAAATAAAATACACAGGGCTGAATGAAGGACAGATCTTCACGCTCCTTGCCAGGCAAAGGGGTTTCTCACTACTGACTGCTTGCCCTTCGTGGGGTCTCTTTTATGACCATCACAGGAAAGCCACCCATTACAGGTAAGTATTCCGTTTACTGGGACCTCTGTCTGTTATGCCCTGAACCCTTTCCTGTGAAAACTCTGTGCTTTTAAACCTGGATTGGCGGACAAACTATGCCAATTCTGTGATCTTTGGCGTGTGCACCAATGGGATCTTGCTTGTAAGCATCCAAGTGATCTGGTACAGTTTGAGATTGTGTGTGCACATCAACCTACACACCCTGCCTGCCACTGCTGTAATTGCTCAAAATCAAGTAAAGCCGAGAACTGTAGGCCTTTGTGTGTGTCAGAGCCTGGACAGGACAGGGTCTGATTCACACAACGTAACTAGACGAGGGTTAGCTCGTTTGCAGTTCAGTCAGATTGTACGAACACAGTTCCAACCGTCTTCAGAGGTATTTTCAGAGACCACTTCGCCATTTCTTGTAATATTCTAAATACTTCTGCAAAGCTTGTGGTTTCCACCTTCAAGCGGCGAAGATTCACTTGTGTTTCAATAGTTCCCATTTTCACTATTAAAGCCAAGGCAGTTCTCACATCTTGGACAGTGACGTAGCAACTTGTCTACCCCACCTCCCCAACTGAAGGAGAGAAACCCAGCTATGCAGAGAGCAGCAAAGCAAATGCACTGAATTTTCCACCCACAAACATCAGTATTAAAGCAAAATATGCTTTGGCTACAGAAACTGTGCAAAAGAAGAAAAAAACAAACAAACCACCCTTCCTCAACCAAACACTCACCGAAAGCAAAAGTCCAGGCACATAAGTGAAGTAGAAAGACCAGCCTCCCCATGGTGACTCTCGTCTTCCCAACCTTTCCTAGCACATAGTTTACCTTCCCTTTTAAATGAAGGCAGCCGGCGAATAGTAGCCTCACCACCTCTCCAACAGGGTGGAGCTTCAGCTTGGATTTCAAAAGTGTGGGAGTTGTTTGGGGCAGGAAGAGATGGTTGACCAAACAAGGGGTGTGGAAAGAAGAAAAGCTGATTGTAAAAGTCTGCTCAGAATTTAGGGGAAACAACCGTATCTTGCATTAGCTTAGATTCACATCCTTTACTTCAGTTATCGAATGGACCTACTTTCTGGTTCAGACAATACACTGAGCTCCAGATTAACCAAGCAGGCTGGGTTTTCACCTTAAAGAGACAAGAAGATTAATCAGGTTTTACATGTTGTATGCGTGTAGTTTCTAGGTTTCTAGTTAATGCATGTTGGGCAAAGTCAACCATACTCTAGCCTTCAGTTGGGGTAAAAAGAACAACAACCTTGAGAATTCCAGGGTCCAAAGTTGAGATGAATCCTTCTACCTTTTAGCTTTTGTGGCCAGGGAGACCTTCTGAAACTTGAGGACAAGTAGTAATGGTTTCTCCTTTCTTGGATAAGTTCAGGCAAAGGCTGGAAAGCCATTCATAAAGGATACTGTAATTTTGATACTTATACTGACTATCGATTCAATATCCTAAAGAACTTCTTAGAATGTTATGTCAATGTTCCAATGTCACTTGATCATGGGCAACTGGACTTAATTGAGTAGCCCAATTTTTCCTGATTCACCCAATTGTCAACCACAATCAAGCAACTCCGGTCCAGAGGTTCCTTTATGGTTGACTGCAATACACTGAACCATAAACTGATCAAACGAGCTGATTCCACATCATTCTAGGCTAAAATTGGCTAGTTTGTGATTCAGACAAGCAAAACCTCAGTGTAGGTTCACAAATCATAATAAACCAAAAGGTGATTTGCTCTGGGACTCTGCGTGCTTTGGAAGCACACCCAGTATGGTTTAATCATACATTTAAATAGCACTTGTTCTGGATGAAATCTATATGCAGCAACATCCAAATATTCCAGAAACTTCCCTGAACTAATATTTGGGAGAAAAGCAAATAAAAACCTGAGAAGCCTGTTGAGCTGGGCATCCTCATATAAGCCATTAATTTCAGTTGCCCTGTAGGAATAAATCAAAAAAGAGAAGGGAAAGAAGACACCACCCCAAACTGGTTTAATCTGCAATTTATTCTCCCTGCTGCATGCAAGACCGTTAACACCAATTGCCTTGCAGGGAGGATGCAAGATGTTAGCTTTTTAAAAAAGTAATATTTCATTATATTTTGATTTAATATTGTTTCTATTGCTTGTACGCAGTTCCAAGAGGCTTCTTCTTCTGAGAGGCAACAGGTATGAATAATGGAAACAATTTCTCCATGCTCTTAGTTCTGAGCTTGCTAAATAATCTGAAATATTTAAAAAAAAAAAAACAGTTCTATTTATTTGGGGGAAAAGCAGTATAGACGAATATCACTGCCAACTGTTCACCTGCCAACTCTAGAATTGCATCTTTTAAAATTATTTTGATGTGTCAATTTTGGTGAATGGTATTTACAAAATAGAAAAACGTTTAGCAGTTGGGAAAAAAAAAAAGAAAATCAACCACAGTCCCCTTTAAGCTTTTTTTTTTATGTAGATTGAGCTGAGCTGCTAAAAGCTAAAAAGCTGAACTGGACTTTACATGTTTAAATGTGAGCAAGTTATTTACTTACTTACTAAAAACTTTGCAAATTCCTAACCTGTTTATTAAACCTGAAAATTCTAATATGCTGTTTGGGCGTGGGAACCTTCTTCCTGTGTATACAGAAATCCAGGGGTGTCTGCAGGGAACTGGTGAATAAAAAAGCTATTTACAATTCCTCTCCAGACAAGAAGACTTGAGACCTCCCACAAGTGCTCCAAACAGTTGCTTCTCACAAGGAATCCACAAGACAGCTGTTTCCTGTGGGTTTAGCGTTCAGGGAGATGAGGGTCTTTAAAAATTGGGTTAACCTATTTCCTTTTCTAATCATTTTCAAAAATGTTTTTTTAACTTAAACATTAAAGTGTAATAAACAAACCCTAATGTTTATTCACCCTTTTCAGCTATTGAGATTCTTTGGATCGACAGGTTTAACAGCACTGGGTGAGTTTCTTTCAATTCTTAGTGAAATAAGTTTTAAAGTACAAGTTTAAGGACTTATTATTTTTCCTTTTAGAATAAACAGCAAAGACGTTATTAGAACTTTGATTCTGGAAAGTTACAAATGTACTAAAGGTCCAGATGAATTTGAAAGAAGATTTTCGAATTAATATTAAGAATCCTTCATGTGGAAAAATCCTTTTATTTTGAATTCCCTTTAAATAAAATTTTATAGTTGAAACCTTGAAGGTTGGACACTAGAAGGAATCAGAAGGAACTACGTATTAAATTCAGACTGGAGAAAAATACTTTAACATTGGACATACTGAAGGATATTTTTGAATAATGGACCTAGAAGTTTTTTTAAAGAATGTCAGCCTCTGTAGATGGACTATGTTTAAAAGAAGCTACGGCAGAGGAACAAGTTTTGCCAGACAAGACTGAGACTGATTAAAAAGTAGATTTAAAAACGACAAGCTACAAGAACAACATGCAAAAAAGATGCTACACTGGACATAAAAATGAAACTGGCTGATGTTTTAATAATAAAAAGAGGCATACAAATCACAAACCAAAAGAGTGATTTAAATAACTCTACTATATTGGATTTATAAAAGAGATTTTTATAAACAAGGACTCCCAACAAGTTGAAGTCCATACGCCTTAAAGTTGCCAAGGTTGAGAAATGTTGCTCTGCAACCAAATTACCAAATCTGAGAGATACATATCTTAGTATCAGCAGTATCACAATCTCCACCCGTGTTCCACGGAAAATGAATGAAATGAAATGAAATGCAGAGAATCTTTAAAAAAAAAACAACCCCAGAATAACAGACTTAGAAGTCTTCTAAATCCAGCCGCTACTCAGGGAGGATAACCTTTACCATTCAGGACAATCTCTTCTTAAAAGCCTCCAGTGAAAAATAACCAGATTTCAAATGGTGCTCCAGGAAGATTCCTGGACCGATTCTTAGTGACATCCCAGTTCTTAATTATCAGAAAGTCTACAGTATTAATGGATTGTGACTTCCTAAGCAGCACCTTCTGCTCATGCTATAGTAGGAAAATGGGGGAACAGCAGAAACCGAAACACAGGTCTCAAAATAGCTGAGTGCGTAATCTGAAAACGTTGTCACAGGACATTAAAAGCCACAGTGGGCGAGAAGAAGAAAATGTGCACGTTTTTAAAATATAACTTTCATTGATATTTTTAACAAGATTTTTTTTAAAAAAATACAAATATTAGAAAAGAAGCAAAGGAAGGAAGAATTATGAATAAAAAAGAAAAATATTATAAAGCAGCACCAGCTTCTGATCTTTTTGACAGCACTTATCAATGCATTTATATTTTACCTTTTCTTGTTAAGGTTACATCATAATTTCTTTCTTTCCATAAGCTACCCTTTTTACTTTTCAAACTCATAAATTGCAAGTTTGTTTCCCTCCTTTTTTTTCAGCAAAACATCCATAAGGGATTTCTAGTCACTGATAAATGTAGTTGTTGATCTTTCTCTAATCAAACAAACTAATTTTGCCATCTCTGCTAGTTCTGCTTTCTTCAGCAATCTTTCCTCCATTGTGGGTACTTCAGAGACTTTCCATGTTTACACATATAATAGTTTGCTCATATATATATATAGTCCTTGACTTACAACCGGTCCTTGCACTTACACACATCACAGTCATGTGTTCAAAATTCTGGCACTTGGCAACTAACACGTATTCATGAGAATTGTGGAGTCCCCGAGTCCCGTGATCTCCATTTGTGACCTTCCCAGCTGACTTCCAACAAGTGCAGTCAATGGAGGAAACCAAACTTTTAAGGACTGCATGATTCCCTTAATATCTGCAGTGATTCGCTTAACAACCATGGCAATTTTTTTTAGTAAAATTGGGTGTGACTCACTTAACAACCACCTTGTTTAGCAACAGAAATACTGGTCGCGATTGCAATCATAAATCGAGCACTACCTGAATAAAAATAATCCAAATTCACCCGCTGTTTATACTCTGCAAGAGAGCAAGCTTCTCTTTATTCTAAACTCTGGATTGTTCTTCCGTATTCTGTATGTCCTGCCATGGTGGGGGGTTGGATTAGAAGACCTCCAAGGTCCCTTCCAACCCTACTACTCTATGCTCTTCGAGGCCATGACGACTGAGCAACCTGGGGCCAGCGTTAACCTTTGAAGAGCATCAAGTTGGGGAAGCTGTGCTAGATGTTATTGGAGCAAGATGGGGTGGAATTGGGGGTGTCTCCCACAAAACAAGCTCAATTGCCACTCCAGAGCGGCATCGCTTTGCGAGCCCGCCTTCCTTGTGATAGGGTGGAACTTGCATGGTGACATCGCTGTGCATATGTAGATGCCATGAAAGCACATCTTGTTCATTGCTTGCCAGCAAAAAAACAGCCCAGGTGGCTTTTTGTCTACCAGAAATAGCTAATTTCTGGCTGAGAGCCGACCAGCTATAGCCAGCCTTTTTTTTTAGTGGTTGCTTTTGTCGCATGGAATAATTAGCCTCCCACAACACCCCTTACGTATTGATTGTTTTGCAGCCCCCCGCTTGGTTTTTTTTTTTTTTTTTAAATGTTCTAGGAATCTAATTATGTCAAATGACTTCCCAGGTTGTCGTATAGATGCTTAAAAATATCGACGTTCTATGCAAGCAGTATATCCAAGACGAAGAAATATAATTAGAAACTTCAGCACATCGTGTCTCCTGTGATCTTGCATTAATGACAACTCTGAGAAAATTAACAGCTTTCATAGCAATGTCAATGCTGAGCCCACCTAGGTGGACAGCTGAAAGTTGATCTTAATGCTGCACGGGATTCTCCCTAACTTAATTTACAAAAAGTAAATCTGTTAGTATGTCTGGCTTCATACAGCACGCTACAATCTAAACAGAGAGAATAAAAGCAGTTGCTATGATCATGTAGTATATGACAGGTTCAAAAATCTTGTATTTTGCTTTCCAGTCTGATTTATAGACTGGAATGTGCTGGGCCATATGTGCCCCCCTCACCCCCAGAATTGCATTGCCAAAATTCAGCATCCAAATGGCTAATTTAGAGGCAAGAAAACTTTTGTCCTTTTTAATAAGGGTGGAGATGTAAATAAGAAGAGCCTAGGATGCAAGCAAAATTTTATTTTTTTAATTAATTAATTGATTTAATTTTTAATTAATTAATTAAATTGATTTATTTAAAAAAGGGTTTTAAAATGACAGGCTACAAATAACATGAAAAAAGATGTTTACCTTGAACATCCAAAAGAAACTAGCTGATGTTTTAAGAATTTAAAGGAATTTACAAATAACTAAGACAGAGTGACCTGAGTAATGTTCCTATATTGGACTTACAAAAGAGGCTTACTAAAGCTTTGAAGAATTTTGTGAAATGGGGCACAGAAAAAACAAAAAGAAATCAGGTTCTAGGACATTATTTGAAGGTATTAAAGATTCAAGATTGTTAGAAGGAGGAGGAAGAAATATAAAGTTGCTTTATTTGATCAAGGCTAAAATAGAAATATTATTAACTCTGGTAACTCTTAATGGATTTTTGCTGATCAGAACTGAACACAGGATTTGTTTATAGTTAAGAGAAGAGATATTTATAGTATCTTGTTTTAGTTTATATTCGTTTTTAAAATTATAATGCTGAATAAAATTACTGTTAAAAAGGTTTTCTATGATAGGGCTGAACCTATCAAACTCCCTGCTTGCAAGGTGTTTACGAGAATCTGATCTATGTGTTTCACATCTCCAGACCTCCATTCCCTAACAGAGGATCTTTAAAAGGACTGTAAGGAATATAGCAGTGAACTTTGACATGACCAGACTCTCTCATATTTGGCTAGGCTTAAATATAATGGGATACCATCTGCTACAGTAGGGGAGCAGATGCAGCGTGGGTCATAATATTATAAAGCTGTTCAGGCTTTTTGACATTTTTCAGTTTCAGAAACTGAGAAAAGGTGGACAGATAAGTTAGAAACATTGCTGAAGCCAAGTTAGAGACAACTGTCAAAAGGAAGCTGGAAGCTGTTTGGGGAAATTGCTGCCGAAGAACAGTGTAAGGAAGACTCCTGCTACCTAAGCAATGGTATTTCCCAATCTGGGCTGTTTTAAAATGTGTGGACTTCAACTCCCAGAATTCCCCAGCCAGGATGCTCACTGAGGAATTCTGGGAGTTGAAGTCCACACATCTTAAAGTTGGCCAGGTTGAGAAACACTGGTCTACAAAGATAGATTTTGATACATTTATCTGCTTCGGAAGAAGACAGGGCCAGGTCCATTCCCAAGAAGCTTTTGTACCAGGGCATCCACAAAGGTGTGCATGAGTGTCAACAACCACAAGGTGGCAGGTGCAATGTCATAGTTGAAACTCTATTCCTGGTTGGGAGAATTCTAGGAGTTAAAGTCTTCCCGTCTTAAAATTGCCAAGGTTGGGAAACACTGTCCTAACCACACGCTCGCTATATTCCCCCCCCCCCCCCGCAGAACTAAACATTAAGAGAAAACACAACTCCACAGTAGGGTAGTGAGTCATGCTGTACTTGGTTTATTGAGTAATCCACAATGGGTTGGACTCTTAGAGGAAGAAATAGAAAAATACAGAGTGGGGGAATGAAATGGTGGAATAATGTCTCCCAGAAAAGAGCAGAGCTAGTTGTTGGCTCTTGCCACGGTAGGTAAGATCCATCCCCTCTTTTAGCCTTCAGGAAAAGCCTTAAATCTGGCATGGGGTCCTGAAGGAGAAGCTGTTGGCTGGAGGTGGGTTTGGAGCATGAACAGAGAAGTAACTCTTCCCTTCCAACCCCTTATTTTCCAGTTTGTTTTAATTTCTGTAATTTTAATGTTTTATAATTGTCGAATGTTTGTTATATCTTACTGTAAGCCACTCAAGAGTTGCTTTAAACTCCGAGATGAGCAGCAAGCTATTTTCCAAGGCACCCGAAGGCCAGACAAGGAATAATGGATGGAAACTGATCAAGAGGAGATTCAACCTAGAAATAGGGATAATTTTTCTGACAGTGAGAGCAATCAACCCATGGAACAGAAGTTGCCTTCGGAAGTTGTGGGACCTTCATCACTGGAGGCTTTCAAGAAGAGACTGGACTGCCATCAGTCAGAAATGGTGTAGGGTTTCCTGCTTGGGAGTGGGGTTGGACTAGATGACTTACAAAGTCCCTTCCAATTCTGTCTGTCTATCTGTCTATTTAATAAATAAATTTGATAAATAAAGAGTTGAAACATTGACTAAGAAGCCACTATATTCCATTGGTCTGAAAGTAGGACAAGAAGCAATGGATGGAAGCTAATCAAGGAGAGAAGCATCATAGAACTAAGGAGAAACTTCCTGATCGTGAGAGCAATAAATTTCATCACAGGAGGTTTGCAAGAAGACATTTGCCCATCCTCCTCATTCTCTGGTGAAGCACTGATTTTTCCCTCCTTTGTTTCTCCTCTAAATTCAGCAAAATGGTACATTTCTATGTTGACAACTAATACCAGAGCCAGACAGGGTTCAAGTCCTCTTCTCCGTGCTTGGATGAAGCAACAGCTGTACTGTCACATGATGAGGCTATTGCTACTTCAGTGAGTAAACTGCGTAAGGCCTGGTTAAGCATATAATGGGAATACTGGCTTTGAGTCTGATTATCAGATTAATTGATATATAAGCTGGGGTCATGTGATCAAACACTTTTTTTTCCCCCAGTGGGCTTTCAACACACAAAGTCAATGGGGGAAGCCAGATTTGCTTAACGATCATGGCAAAAAAGATTACAAAATCGAGAGTTACTCATTTCACTGCGTTGCTTAGCAGTGGAAATTCTGTTTCCAACTGTGGTAATAAGTTGAGAACCATCTGTACACCAATTGCAGCGCTTTCGATTTTAGGTACAGTAGTCCCCGACTTGCAACAGTTCATTTAGTGATCGTTCAAAGTTACACCCGGACTGAAAAAAGGGACTTATGTCCGTTTTTCACACTTATGACCATCGCAACATCCTCACGATCACATGTTCAAAACTCAGAGACTTGGCAACTGGCTTCTATTTATGACGGTTGCAGTGTCCTGGGGTCACTGTGATCACCTTCTGTGACCTTTTGACAAGCAAAAGTCAATGAGGAAGCCAGATTCGCTTAACAACCGTGTTAGCAGCTCAACAACTTCATTGATTCACTTAACCACCGTGGCAAGAAAAATCGTAAAATGGAGCAAAACTCACTTAACAAATGTTTCACTTAACAACATAAATGTTGGGCTCAATTGTGGTCGTAAGTCGAGAACTGCCTGTATGAGTCCTTGTATGTACCTGGCAGTACAATCTGATCTTTGTTGGCATGCAAAGTTGATGAGAGTTTTATTTCCAGCTCAGAGATCCATGCCTTTTTGGACACAGGGGATAACAGATGCTTGAAAAATTCTCCAAACAATTCTAGGGAATTTACTCACGCCTGAAAATCTTACTTATTGTGCAGAAAACAAACATTAATTCCAATATTGACGGACTACTGTTATTAACAAGGACTGAAAAGACTATTTGTACTGGCTTATTATTAAACTGTTATTAAAAATATATATATCAGATAGTCTCACCTGTAATTAGAGATCCCCAGTGTCCGGGTTCCATCAAAGTTCCGCTCGTCCATTCAGCATTCAGACACAGTTAGATCCAAGTAAGAATTTATTAGAGACACCATGCTGGTACATCTGGGAAAAACCTGAATCTGAAGTTCCAGGGTTTTTCCGGGCCCAAAAGAAATTCAAGGATCCCGGCCATGCTCAAAAGTCACATTCCCCAATCCTCTTCCAACTCCACCTTACGCTCTCCTCCTGCCACTCCTCTTCCAGGTGCCAGTTGCTGTGTCCTCGACTCTGCAGAAAAGAATGTTGTTGTGTCTATATACTTAAGCATATGAGAAAGTCCCCCTTCCCAGGCACTACATGTGGCAGCCACAGAGGCCTTTAGAATTATGGCTTCCAAGGCTGACACCTGTCTGGTAATGAAGCAGTGGAAGATGACCTCTGGTAACCTGCAGAGCTGGGTGGGGGGAGCAGAATTGTTTAGAATTGTTTCAAAATACAAAAACAAGAATTTAATGAAAGAAAGGAGATAGCAGTTGGATAGGAAAACTTTCCTAATAGTAAAAACAATTCAGCAATGGAATACAGTACCTCAGGAGTTAGTAGAGTCTTCTTTGCTGGAACTGTTCAGACAGACTCTGGGCTGCGTCAAAGTGCAATACTGTTTTTTAATTGGGCTGAAAAAGATTATATTCTAGCATTCCTTCCAACCAATACATTATATGATTCTATGACTCTATTCAGCAGTTCTGATATGCCACCACTACATGGATTCTCTGTCCAATTCTATACAGAGACAACCACAGAATGGCTGCATAAGAGCTGTGGTGACACAGTGGTTAAAATGCAGTATTGCAGGCTAACTCTCCCCCCTGCCAGGAGTTTGATCCGGACCGGCTCAAGGTTGACTCAGCCTTCCATCCTTCCAAAGTTAGTAAAATGAGGACTCCCATTGTTGGGAGCAATCTGCTGACTCTGTAAACCAGTTAGGGCTGTAAAACACTGTGAAGCAGTATATAAGACTAAGTGATATTGTTATAAGACCAAAAATGAAAGAACATACCCTGAAACGGCCAATACATGCCATGTTGTTTTGCCCTAACTCACCTCCAGTGTAATCGGTGGCCATCTTTTAAGGGTAGAAAATAAAATCTGTTGATAACAATATGTTCTTAAAATATGCTAGGCAACGCGTTAGGGTTGTTTTCCATTTTCTCTGGTATGCTGTTAGCCTAGCCAATCTCTAAAATGCAGAAAAGTCTCACATATTAGCATGGCTATTTATCAAGAAATAGACCCAAGAAGAATGTTTTAGCTGAGGCAGAACACTTTGTCCCAGTAAACATAATTATGACCATTTTCCTCACTTCACGAGTAGAAAGAGAAGCGGGAATTGATTAAACTGTAACGCAAGTCACTAAGCAGCACTATGCATTCCAGCAAAGAGGAATTTGATGGTACGGCAGAATTCATGGAAATGCACAGCAGATGGGTTTAAAACAATATCTCCTCAAAATTGCAGAACTGGAACAGGAAAACCACAATGAAAGATACAACCTGCTAACTATCTGCATGCAGAGCACAGATACTTGGACTTGTAGGAAGAACGTTATCTTGTTGCCTTTCCTTAGCAGTGCAGAATTGGTTTTTTTTAGAAAATGGGAAATTTCAGATTGGAAAATGAAAGAAAACAGATGGAGTTCTTGATGCTCTCTGAGCTTGGCTGTTCACTTGCAGACATTTCTTTACCCAAATAGTTAACATCTTCAGTGTTAGAAGGCAGTGGGGTTGCTCTCTGTTTATATACAGTAGTTTACCCTGTCAGGATTGGTGGAGATGTTGTTTTCTCCTTGGCAGTTCCTTGATTAAGCTGTTGTTTACTGCTTCATTTTTTGTTTGAGTTGATAGTTCCTTGATAGTTTACTATTTAATAGTTTGTCTGGTGTTAATTCTGGTGTTAAAAAAAATAGGACTTGACCTCCAAACCAGAAATAGCTTCAGCATATGCTGGATAAGTGTTTTCTTTTTTCCTTCCTTCTGGGCAACTAAAGAAAGTGCTTCTATGCTCAGTGACATATATATTCTTTCCAGCACAACCCTCCTTCATCTATTTGCTTAAGTTTCCCCAGCCTGGACAATCTTTAGATTGCCAAGGTTTTGGAAGTTGAAATCCTAGAGGGCACATAAGGTGGGGAACGCTGACTTAAGAGAGTTAATTCCCTAAGAAAAAATAGTTCTAAGACTTTTTGAGTGCCTTGTCATGTTTCTGACCAATCCAGAGAACAAAGAATGTATTGTTGTAATTTAGAAACACCAACACCAGTAACTGGAATGCTTGGAAGATTGTGGAAAACTTGTTATTATTACCACTCCCCAATCTTTTCTTCTTGCTGTCATTTGGGAGAACATTGCACTTGCAGGACAAATGAAGAAGCCAGCTGTGAAATATTTAGCCGTTTAGAAGATTCCACTTCCAACTATTCTGTTACGTTACTACTATTGTTAGTATATGTATCAATATTTTTGTTTGCCTTCTTCTTCTGTTTTCATTTTGGCTAATGATATGCCCTGACAATACACTGTGTTCAAAATGTTTATGAAAAAAAAGAAGATTCCACTTCCTTAGACCTGCACTTAAAGCTGTATCTCACTTCCACCAGTTTGTACATGCTAGCTGTTTTTTAAAAAAAACTTCTCTAAGCACATTGATATGATCTACAAATGTCTGCTAGTTTGTCTTCCTCAAATGTGATGCTTGTTAGCCCCTCTGTCCATAATCCAGGGTGGAACAGCATCATTTAAATTAAATTAACAAAACAATGTTTTTGTTTTGCTAAATGTGACACAGAAACCTTCTCTTCTTCTTACTCAAGCTAATTCTGTTTATCTCCAGATCAATCAAAAGTAATATATGTTCCTTATTTCCACAGCCAAGGAAACTCAATAATTCACATGGTCTTCCAACAGATGTGTGGCATGCATAAATATTTGTGCAGTTCAGGCCTTGTTATTTTTGGAATAACTATTTACCTCTAATAAATAGGAGTTAATTCAATTCGTACTCAAAATGCATGTTCATCCATAGCAAAAACAATCAAGAAATGACTGACCAAATATTACCTAGTTTCTGTTACAATACATGCAAGCCAAAGAAAGATCATGGATAAACAATTGGTAATTTTGGAATAAATAAAATGGTTTAGTGTACCTAATCCTAACACATGTGAACCAACACAGTAACTCTAAATATGGAGTGGGAGAATGTATAAAGTGGGTAGTGGCACAAAGAAAAAATCAACCATAAAGACCAGAGGAAAGTCAGTTGCTGATGAACATAAATCTGCAAACCTGAGACACAGAGCAGAAAAACAGAACAACAAAACATGGCTAAGCTGCAATTACCTGTTGCTGAGTAAAGAAAAGTATGTAGACGGGGCCCTCTTACCTCAGGGCTATTAAGTAGAAAGCACCCCAGCCCTGGTGGCACAGTGATTAAAGTGCAGTATTGCAGGCAAAATCTGCCCACAACCTGGAACTTGAGCCTAATGGGGCTCAAGGTTGACCCATCCTTCCATCCTCCTAAGGTTGGTAAACTGAGAGTCCAGATTGTTGGGGGCAATGTGCAAATAATGCTTCTCTATTGTAAAGTGCCCAGGGAGTGCTATAAAGCAATATGGAGCGGTATCTAAACCTAAATGCTATTGCTATTGTTGTATCAACAATTGCCTTCAAAATCTTAGTTTCAGGATCAAAATGTATACAAAGCCAACTACTTCAAACCTTTTAGATCCATTCCAAAGCAGTGTTATATGAAAAAGGTCCAGATAATAATGGGGTTCCGGTGGCCATGATAATAAGACCCAATGGACATTCCAGAGCCCCTAATCTAAAAGGTAAAAGTAGAATATGAAATAGTAATTGTAGGCATCAGTATCTCAGCAATTATGAACAGTTTATTTTGTCTTTCTTCTTATCCAGAGATGCAAAAACAGCTGACAGCTAAATAAGGCCATATGCGAAACTAGATCCTAGGCTTATGCGGGGATGAAACATCTTCTCTATGTAACAAACAGAAAATTCAGGAAAGGAAACAGAATTCTGGGTTTAGAAATAGGTTCCCTGATCAAATATAAGAGTCAGGAGAGAACTTTTTCTACAAGCATCCCAAATTAAGGAATTGAATAAACATTTGTTTTCTGTATCACAGGTAATATCACTGTTTTCTAATACAGTAATCTATTTCTGATTTGCTTTATTTTATTAAAATCATCTAGGCAGAAACAGGAGTTATTGCTAAGCAACTTGCTGGTTTTCTTCAAACTACTTAACAAGATAACCAAAGCTCCACTGGTAAATTCCAGTCCATCTTTTGTCCATTCTTGCATTACGTTTTCTGCTGCAGATGTTGATTAGAATGAAGTGCAAGTCGACTATGTTCCCTTTCTATCTATGGACGGTTTAGAAGATATGAGAAACAGATGAACAATATTGCAAAGAATAAATTCTAAACATCGTTTCAGGGGTTTTAAATAATAATAATAGTAATAACAACAACAACAACAAACAACACCTTAATAATACTGTAATAATACCATGATAATACCATAATAATAATTGATATCGCTGAACCAGGAGACACCAGAGTCGAAGAAAAAGAACTGGAAAAAGCCACAAAATATCACGACCTGGGCATTAAAACTATGTGATTATGGATGAAACATGTAACAATGATACCCATTGTTATGGGGCACTTGGTAACATGTCCAAGAATTTTACAAAATACATCAAGAAATTGCAGATTCCAACATTAGCACCAGCGGAACTGTGCTACTCAGAACATCGTACATTTTAAGAAGATACTTGATTGATACCTAGAATGCTGGAAGCAACCCATACCAACCATCAGCACCAGTCAAGGGTATTTGTGATACATTTTTAAATGTTCAGTTGACTGAGTTTCATGTTTAATGAATAAAAGCTAATAATTCGCCATCAGTCAATTTCAAAAGGCAACTTTACTGGGAACTGCTTCCATCCTGCAATGAGATCTGTAACACCATCAAATATCCAGATCTGCCTACCCCAGGTCCTTGGTAAGGACTTGATAGGTAGACAAGAAGGGCCAAACCCAGTCTGAACATCTGACTGACTGTGTGATGACCAATACTAATAATAATAAAAACTCAAACACATAATTTCACTAAAACTGCAAATTATTTAGATTTGCAGTTGGATCCCCAGATTCTTTCCTTTTCCAAAACCATATCTAATACTGCTTTAAAATGATTGATTGCACTCCTCTTTTCAAAATACTCTTGGAAGTTTATTCTTTTTTAAAAGAAGAAAAATAGCTTTAAGCATTTAATGACTCAATGGCACTTACACATCATTTCTATCTAAATTTGCTGTATGGAGACGTAGTTATAGGATGCAATAAAATAAAGACAGATGTGTATTTTAACAAAGATTTACTCTTATGATGATTACCGTTCCTTGAAACATCTGATTTTTTTTCCTTTGAAACAAGTGCAATCATTTCTTTTCAATAAAAAAATGTCCTACAGTCATGAACATTAACAATACTTGAAGATTATTCTATATCCATGTCATTTGAAATCAACAAAATTGTTTCTTATACCAAACCCAGAAGTTATTTGAAATAGTTTTTTTAAGTATCGGTAGAAGATTTGGAACTTGATAAATCAGATTAAAACCTTTTTATGAGATATTTTTTTCTTCAGAATTATTTTGGTCAGTTGTCCAAAATTAGATACCAAGTTAAATTAGTAACATAACAATATATGCCTTCAATACACAATAGATATTTACATTTTTCTTTCTCAATTTTTGTGACTGTTGTGGTTTGGTTTGGGTTGGATTTGTGAGTTTTGATATAATATGTACCCGAAGAAAGGAAAAGCGGAAAAAAAAGGAAAATATTTTTGTAAGTATTGAAACAAACACTGAAACTTTATGCCAGCATCAAGTCCAACTGTGAAATCTTTTGCCTATCCTGCCTAGAAAGAATTTGATGATCGGGATTTTTAACTATTTTCTTCAGAGGAATTTTAAGAGGAGAAATCTGATATATTCTGCTTTGCTCTCCTTAAATGAAGAGGAAAATGCAAGTATCATAATAAAATATCTACTATACCTGGTTATTCTTTAATGAACTTCTTGGTTAAGAAAGATTGTTACTACAAATATGTAGATACATACATTTACATACGCATATACATATACATGATTTCTTTACAGAATAGAATAGATACATTATTGGTAGTGTTTGATCTCCTGTTCAAGTTAAAATTTTCAGTGGTCAGTTTCCCATAGAACAATGTTGCTCAAGGTTGAGGTATGCTGTGAGCTCCTAAAGACATTTTTCTACCTTCCCACTTTAGAGTAGTCCTTTTTGAGAACTCAAGATGACTAGAAGAAGACAATGGCCAAGTAACTTTCTACATACACAATAAAATCCAAATAAAATCAAATAAAATCCAGTAGCATATTTATCACACAGAAAACAGATACAATATAGAGGGAGGATGGGACACCAAGACAGATAGATGGACACACACATACATACATACAGAGACATGGCCACTGTCAGAATGATATGATAGCATGATAGCAGTATTCCAGTATTTGAGAGGCTGCCACAAAGGAGGAGGTCAACTTATTTTCCAAAGCAGCAGAGGGCAGGACAAGAAATAATGGATGGAAACTAATGAAGGAGAGAAGCAATCTGGAATTAAGGAGAAACTTCCTAACAGTGAGGACAATTAACCAGTGAAACAGCTTCCCTTCAGAAATTGTATGTGCTTCATCACCTGAGTTTTTAAGAAAAACTGGACAGCCACTTGTCTGAAATGGTATAGGATCTCTTGCTTGAGCAGGGGCCAGGACTAGAAGACCTCCAAAATCTCTTCAAGATCTATTGTAATTGATTGGATTACTGTAATGGGACAACTTTTGTAGAGTATCTGGAAGCTTCAAGTAAAATTAAAATTCCCCACAAAGAGCACTTACTTAGCTGTAGTGCATTAGAATAGTAATGTATGGATCAATAGAAAGAGACAGTTGCTTAATCCTGCTGTGCATAAAAGTAGTACATTTATTACTACTTTTTTTGCCCATTCTTCCTATATGGAACTCAAGATAACATCCACTGAGCTTCTCCAAACTGCTACATTTTAGAATTGTGACAGAACCTCATGAGACAAACTATGGTGAGATTGAGTAACCCACTCAACATCATATTAGGAACTTCATGACTGAAAAAGTATGAATTCTGCTGTTTTCCATCCTCACATTCATAAATCAGGTTTTACAGATTAGGATGTCATGGAAAGAACAGAGAGCTATCTCAGATGTCATTCTGGCCAGCCCCTCCCCCCAAATAAAGGGTGAATTTACCACAAAGGAAGATAAAGAGCAAGTGAGGGCTGGCTTCTAAATATTCCAGTTTCATACACAGTGAGGTAAGGCATAAGATATGTGAAGAACAGATTCACATCACAATATAGCAAGATATATGGTAAGTATAGAGACTCAGGCACAGGCATTCAGAATATTTCTTAATCTGCATTTATCCAGGATGCCTATCCTCTAGAGCAGTGTTTCTCAGCCTCAGTCATTTTAACATGTGGGAACTTCAACTCCCAGAATTCCCCAACCAGCTGGAAACTGAAGTCCACACACCTTAAAGCCAAGGAGATTGAAAAACACTGCTCTAGAGAACTACGTAGCTGCTTATCCGTCAAAGTCCTGACACCTTTGCAGGCATCAATCAGTCATAATTTCTTTCCATGTTTCACTATGGTGAAACTCTACCAACTAGAGTTACAGAACGTATCTGGGGTTATTTATAGCGCCCCCAACTTCTTACCTACAGAAAAATATACACTGGGCCTCAATTTTTATTTTTATTTTTTACAAAGCCACACATTCAAGCAGCAAGTTGTCTTTCGATACAAGCTTGCATGGATGGGCTATATTGTCTTTCACTGTTCAGGTCTTTGTTTTTTTTCCTTTCAATCAAGCGGGAAGAAGGCAGCTTTTTGGATTGAAAAGGTGAGGGTCACTGCACCGGTGTATTTGATGACTCAGCAGAGTGAACCTCCGTAGAAAAGAGAGGGCGGTCACAGAGTGGGGTGGTGGGGTTTTTTTTTATTGTTTTGTTTTCTCAAAGGCCTTCTTTATGAAAACACAGCCTCCTCCCAAAATAATAATGTTTTTAACCAAGCTGACAAAGCGAATTAATTAGTTTGGCATTTTCTGCATTTGTTGCTGCTCTGCTCTGAGTCATGAACTGTGAAATCTGGGCCAGAGTAGCCAGTAAAAAAAAAAAGGGGGGGGTGAGAGCAGAGATTCCCGTGTGTTGTTTCTTTGGGAATGTTGCAAAGGGGAAGAAGGTCTACTGAACAGATATTGTATAGTCCTCTTTCTTAATGCAGACAAAACATACAACTAACTCTTTGTGCCATTGGGAAACTATGCCATTAAAATGTAACTAGAAGCCAAAAAAAAAATTAGTTCAGTGTGTTAGGTATTTAAAAGAGACAAAGGGACATACACACAAACATGAAGTAAAACTGCCTCCCACAGGGACAAATAGGAATTTTTAGCAGAAAGAAAAGGCAAGATTGGCACATCTTTGGAACACACAGACCCGAAGGCAAATCGTGATTAGCTTTTGTTGTGCGAGTTTCATTCTGTCATTTTTTAAACCTATTCTTCAAACTGAGGTGTTACCTGAATTCTACTTTTTTTTTCCTCAAACATTTTAGTCATTTTTAAATGCTAAAATATTATCCACATCAAACTCAGATTTTACAAACTTTTATTAATTGTTCTACCTGGTTCGTTAGAAAATGTTTCAAAAGCCTTTCCTCACCTGATGTAATCAGAGGAAGAAATAATCTCAAGGAACAGGAGGAAGAGACACAACCAAGACAAAGATAAAATAAAAGAAATCTGAGTCCAGGGCATAAATATAATCTGAGAAAGTGTTTCAGACAGGGCCCTCTCTATGCTCATGAAGAAAAATGGAGGGAAGGGGAAGAGCCATTCAAACTTGCAAGATTCTATGACTATAACCTTGTAATAAAAGTATAATTAGCCTATGTGACTTTTGTTTCCTAGTCTACTCTACCTTGAAGGGCTGACATCAGCAATCATAGGAGGAAACTACCCTTTGCTATCATGATGTAGCCCTTATGATGTCCAGTCCACCAGAATATGTTATTCCAACTCTCATTGTTATTCAGTTTATTTTGTGGTCACTAGCTAAACATGTTGTTCATCTAAGTCAGGAAGTGACTATTCCATGAAGAAAGGTGATCCCTAGCAGCATATATTAGCTTCCAGCTCTTCACGTGGGATTGGATTAGATGATCTACAAGGCCCCTTCCAACTCTGTTAATCTGTTAATATTAGAAGCTATAGAAATGGATCACAAGAAACAAAGCAGAAGTGGCCAAATGAAGACAACTCTCCACAAATGTAGGAAACTGCTACAGGTTGTTTTTTTCCCCCCACACCATGATGAAGATGATGGGTTTGCCAGAAAAGGTTTGCAAGAAAAGAGTAGATAGCCCCCCCCCCTCCCCGTAACTTAATTGGTTTTCCTGCACCCTGCAAACAGTTAAACTAGATAATTCTTGTGTCCCTTTAAATCTGATTCCATTATTCTGTGCTGGGCCAAAACAGTGGCAAGATAAGGAAGGGGGAAATCAGATAATTTCTTGTATCCAAAGCAATAGAATAAGATTGTTCAAATCAAAGCCTGGGGCAAGAGTCAGCTTCAAAAGAGCAGAATCTAAAACAGAGCTTGCCAGGCCATGTTAATGATGTTGTAAATCATTGGAGAGAGGAAACTGTTTTATGAATTGCCTTTTCAAGTTCACAAAAAGGACACAATGAAGATGGCAAGCAGCCTCTGGTTTTAGTGGTGCACCAATTGTATATATGAAAGTTCCATTAGGTATTGTGACTAATACAGTCACCTCCCAAATGTTATACAACATGTGCAAAATAAAACACTGATTTAAAGGTAATGTTTGCTCTTGTTGACTTACTTCCTACTATTTCTACTATTGGAGAAATAAAACAAGAAGATATGAAATATCTTTGATGCTTCCTCATTTTCTTTTTTCAGATCTGGTTTGGGATACACTTGTCATGACATTTGCAAATGTGTATCTGTCAACATGAAACCTATATATATATATATAGAGAGAGAGAGAGAGACTGCTTTTTCTGCTTTGCCCTGGAAGAAAAATTAGAACTGACCTAACTGACCACAATTATTCCAGTATGCTGAATGAACAGCCAGGGACACCAAAAAAATAGGTTTTAAGCTTCAGAAACTTGGAGATGGGAAATTATAAACACAAAGAACAATATATGAAATATTATTGCAAGAATTTTAGAAGAGTTTTTAAAAGAATATCTCTTCCCTCAGAGTTCTGATTTATTTAAAAGCTCTGTGATTAATATAATGGAACAAAAATACCTAATTCTTGGCCATTATTCCCAATCTTAAGAAGAAGTTAGGAGAATTCCCAGCTGTTGCCTATAAAGAGAACACTTATTTGGCCCCTGGGTCAGTCACTGATCTGTATCTTTTCCTCATCTTACAGGCAAATCAAAGAGGAATTTGCTTTCTTCTGTCATCTTGGCCAGAACAAAAAAAAAAAAGTTTAGAAGTCTTAGATTCTGAGGCAGAGCTATCTCTTCCAAAATTCTTGAACTGGATGTCAACGAGAAAGAGACCAGAGTAGCCTCCCTTCTCCACAGAGCTAGTTCCTTCTTTCCTCACTGAATTGATCTACTGTTGGTGATTGAGGAATAATAAATAATGCATTGAATAATCAATGAAGTCAAGTAGCCACTTCATTTTAGAACACAGCACCAAGTGGGCTAAATGATGCTCATTAGGCTAACTGTAATTATGGCGCAAAATACTTTTCAAACTCTACCAAGGGTTAATTTCATACTGCTGATTAGCAATAATAGATTAGATTACTATACTATACTTGATCAAGAATGAGCACCAGTGGAGCCTTGCAAACGGGAATAAGAAATTGTCTCCTACCAGTTTGCTGGAGCAGTATTGAGAACTATTAAAAATAAACTTAAGAAGCACAAAAGCTCAGGACCTGAGATATAGCAATATATCACTTAGACTTATATACCGCTTCACAGTGCTTCACAGCCCTCTCTAAGCAGTTTACAGAGTCAGTCTATTGCCCCCCCAACAATCTGGGTCCTCAGATGAGTCAACCTTGAATTGGTCAGGATTGAACTGCCCAATTGCTGGCAGTGAGCAATCAGCAGAATTAGCTGCAGTACTGCAGCACTGTATTCTAACCACTGCGCCATCGTGGCATACATAATGGCACAGGAAGGGAGCAACAAAGGGAGAGAGGAGAAGAAGGAAATAGTAAGGATAATAAGATATGAATGAGAACAAATGCATGTTTGGCACCAACAGGGATACAACAGAATTCATTTCCCAATGCATTTTTCCACAGTAGAAGAAAATCATTATTTTTCCCTTCTCTGACTGCTTTGATTTTGTTGATTAATTCCTATTTCTATGATCCAACAAGCTTCAGGTTAAAAACATTTTCCTGCTGGAAAATAAATCTCTAAGAGCTGTCTATGGAGTTTATTGTAAAGAAGTACTGCATATATCCACTGCATTCTCAAAATAATGTCTAGTTTGTCCACAGCATGTACAGGGAATAAAGATGAAAAGAATGGAGTTGTGTTTTAGTGTTGAAGGAAGTGACAAATATTCTAGTAAACAGTTGTCTGGGTCACCAACAATAATAGAGGAAGAAATATATTTTGGGCAAAAGAAGGAAAAATGATGGCTACAGCCCTGCAGCTTTTACACATAAAGAATTGACGTAAGTTCATTGCTCAAACATTTACTGACACTGAATCATGTTCTGAAGATGTTAAAATCTACTGCAGACTCATTTGGATACTGTGGTTACAAAACGAACAAGACAGAGATGTCCACAGTCTCCTCTCTTGTTTATTTTGATTCTTGAAATACTGTAAGACAAGATGAGGGGATTGTGGGAGTAAAGATTAAAAAAAAGAAATGTTTAAGTTACGGGTCTTTGCAGATGACTTACTGTTGGTTCTGGAAAATCTGTTAAAAAGAATTGAAATATTTATGGCCAATGTAAGAATGTGGTGGGTTCGCAGGCGTCAAGATTACTAAACAGAAGACAAAGATGGTAACAAAATATGAAAATAGAAGATCAATCGGTATTGATGAATAAAGTTTAGGATTGAGAAAGAGATAAAATATATGGCTATGACAAATATGAATTGTATATTATTTCAAAAGCTATATTAAGACATGGAACACAATTTTAAAAGATATGTTGTAATGGGAGAAACTGCAACTGTCATTGCTGGGGAGAATTTCTATGATAAAAATGAATGTCCTGCCTAGAATAATATTTTTGTTTCAGACAATACTTGTTTTTGACAACTGATGCACCATTTAAGCAGTGGCAGAAGGATGTATCTAAATTTGTATGGCATGGGGAAAAAACATGAGTTAAATATAAGACATTACAAAATGCAAAGGAAAGAAGACAATTGGGTTTACCCGATTTGCAGCTTCCTATATGGTTTGAATGAATGAGTGGGTGATGCTGAGAAATAGAAGATTTTTTTAAAATTAGAATTAGAAGGACTTTGAATTAGAATTAGAATTAGAATTAGAAAAACATGATTTGAAATTTGGGTGGCATGGATATTTATGGTACAATAAAATCAAGGTTAATGTGGATTTTAAAATCATGATGGTAGATCTGCTAAGCTGAGAGTATGGAATAAATTTCATGATAAATGTGGAAACACATTTGTGGCTCTTAGCACAAGAAGTATTTTATAGATTAGAAATAATATACAAGCATAAAGGCTAACTTAACATGAGATACTAATTTTAAGAGGAATGTAAAATAAAATCAAAATAAGAACAGCTGGCAGAGGGATATAATTATCAATGGTTCTCTTATTTACAATTATTGGAAAAAATTAAAACAGATGACATAATTGTGATTTTGAACATTGTATGATTTAGTATGAAATAGAATTATGTACGAATGAGGAGCATTTAATTGCTAAAGTGTATGAACTTTTGTTGAAATTTGAAACAAAAGAAGAACAAATGAAAGAATGAATGAAAAAGTGGGTTAATATATTTGGTTATAATATAAAGAGAGATCAATGGGAAAATATGTGACTGAAAGGAGAGAAACTTACACTATGCATTAATCTGAAATATTTTTTTTTGTGAAATGATGTTCCATTGGTACATACCACCAGAAAAAGTGTTTAGAAGGCATAAAGATACTTCAAATTTATATTGGAAATGTGAACAAGAATGGACATTTTATCATGTTTGGTAGATGTATAAAAAGCTAGAAAATTCTGGATTCAAATCCACATACTGATTCTGACGATTTTAAACATTAATCTATAAATGAGACTATAGGGTTTTTTTTTGGGATTGATGGACAAATAGTTCAAAAAAATTGCGGAACTTTAGGCACAATACATGATAACTACAGCAAGATTATTGTGTGCACAAAGCTGAAAAGATTCAGTATTACCCACAATGAAGGAATGGTTGAGAAAATGATGGAACTTGCTGCAATGGCTAAATTGACTTCTTTGATCAGGGAAAGGATAAAATCTATGTTTTGTTTCTAAACTTTTTGCATGAAACAGAAAAAAATGAACATATGAGATATGATTTTGATTGATAGACAGAATAGATTATAAAAAGAAAAGAGTTATGTTGCAATCATAGAGTAAGAGATAAATGCAAAATTGTACTTATAATTGGTGCATAGCAATTTCTGGAAGCTATTTCTTTGTATCTTTTTTTTCCTATTTTTTTTACTTTATTTTTTCTTTCCTAAACTTTAGATTTCTCTTTGATTTCTTTCTTTTTCTTACTTTATATTAGTTAGCAACTTAGCACTAGTATTTATATATAAATATAGATGATATAGATATAGATGTACATAAGGCATGGTTAGAGGGAGCTTTGTGGTTATTGTATTGTTATTAAATGGTGGAAAATTGAAGAGGTGGGGGAGAGAGACAACTTGATTTTTTTTAAAAATTGCTCTAAAGTCTTCCAGAACATCTGGATCCATCTTCTGCCAAACAACATTTGTAGCATTTTGTGGCATGTAGATTGCAAACAATAGAAATCAGGGTTTTTTATGACTGATAGTATTTTATCTTAACATCTTGCTGCATACCACACCCAGATATTTTCTCGCCACCAGAAAGATGGAAACTTGTAACATCAGAGTAAGTATCTCTGATTTCCATAACCCTCCAATGGAAATTCCTTCTGTCCTGGGGCTGTTACACTGACAGTGATTCTTTTATCACATCCTTCTGTGCCAGTGACCTAAGAGGCACCCAGCATAGTGGGATATCAATACCCTTCTTTGTAAACATGTGTAGGAAACATCTATTCATCTATTCTCCCTCCCACCATTCTGTTCTTGGGTATGTCTTTTGACAGCCCATTCTCTATTGTTCTTCAGTCCTCTGCTAACTGAGTAGCAACAGAGAACTGGCTGGCAGCTGAAAGAGATTGAAACCATCTCTGTCTCACTGCTGTTTCACTAGGGAGCAAAGATTTTGGCTCTGCTGCCACAACTTCTGGCTTGGAACCCCACTAGCTCAAATGAAAGTGCCAATCACATGACCACTGCTCTAAGATTTGATCATAGCAATGATCAAAGATGGCAGCTGGAGTTGTCTTCTCCTATTCAGTCTGGTTCTGAAGAAGTTAAACAACAACATCTTACATCCACAATGAATTCAGACTCCTCTGGTGTGTCACCAAGTCTTGAAACTGGAATCCTGAATATTTAAACATGCCTGTGATAAGAATCAGAATAAATGCTTCATTTTGCTTTCTGAGGAGCTCCCAGGTAATAACAAAGCATTTGAGGGAACTTCCATACCACTAACACTTCCAAACCCTAGCTCTACCATATTTGACTGCAAGAATCCAGACAAAGCCCCAAATAATAAGCAGAAATGTCTTAGTCTGATTCTAGTAGTTGTCCCAATTTTTGCAATCTTGGGATAGTAACTCAATGACTCCTTGATCCCTTTATTTTTTAAGCCAACCTGCAATCATTCTTTTCTAAAATGCTGAGAAAATGGAGAAAGTAAGCACCAATCAGAATTCATCCTCTTTCCCTCCAGCCAACCAACAGATTTAGACTTAGACCTTAGACTTAAAATAACTTTATTGTCACTTTGAATGTACACTACATTAAAATGAAATTTCATTGCATGTAGCTCTTAAACCACCTCCAATATACATTATACATGTCCACCTCCAATATACATTACATAAACATGACAAAATAAATAAATAAATACAAAATTATGCATATACCCACACATATTATATGACATGGAGAAACAACACGGTCTAGTTTGGATGTATACATGTACATGGAGAGAGAAATAACTCTAACGAGTTTACCAGATGGATGGCATAGAGATCAAAGCTGTTACAGAATCTGGTAGTCCTGCTAGATATACTTTGAAACCTCCTCCCAGAGGGGAGCAACAGAAATGGACCATGAAGTGGGTATGTGGGGTCTCTAACAATGCTTTGATTTCTAAGCACATAGTGCTTATAAGCAGTATCCTGAATAACAGGAAGCAAGCTTCCTATAACCTTCTCCACTGTCCATACCACTCTCTGAATGGACTTTCTCTCTGAGGCACTGCAACCACCAAACCAAACAGTGATACAGTTTGTTAAAATGATCTCAATTGTTCCTCTGTAAAAAGTGGCCAGGACAGAAAGAGAAAAATGTGCTCTCCTCATCCGACGCAGGAAATGTAGATGTTGGCTTGCACGCTTCTCTAAGGATGATGTGTGGAGAGACCAGTTCAAATTGTTAGTTGTCTGCACCCCCAGATACTTAATACTGTTGACCACCTCTACAGCTGCATCCTTGATACTGAGCGGAGTATAACCATGCTGGCTTTTTCTAAAATCTACAATGATCTCCTTTGCTTTATTAACATTTAGAACCAGGTTACTTTTATTGCACCAGTCCATATAAGCATCTTCATTGTCATCCCAGATAAGACCCACCACTACCATATCATCACAATATACCACATACCACATACCACATACTTCACAATATGATTTCTAGCAGATTTGGCACACCAGTCATGGGTCATCAAGGTGAACAGTAGCGGACTCAAGACACAGCCCTCTGGGGACCCTGTACTGAAGGAGATGGAGTTGGAAACTTTTCTTCCAACTCGCACAAACTGGGGCCTATCAATAAGGAAATCCAGTATCCAATTACATATAGAAGTATTAAAACCTAATAGGCACAGTTTGTTCACCAAATGCTGAGGAATTATTGTTTTGAATGTTGAATTAAAATCAATAAACAGCATTCGCACATGAATATTCTTCTCCTCGGTGTGCCAAGCAGTTCTTCTGATAGGCAAACTGTAATGAGTCAAATGTAGGGGGAAGGCATGAAAGTATGCCTTTATCAATCTCTCAGAACACTTCATCATAAGTGCAACTGGACAGTAATCATTAAGGCATGTGATAGTTTTTGGGGACACTGGTACAATAATGGCAGTTTTAAAACAGGGGTGAGCTGCTGGAGGTTTGCAGAGGTTCGGACGGACCCTTAGCGAAGATTCTGTGGGGATCGCCGAACCCCCAAATCCCACTCCTGGCTGGCCCCCCCCCTCCCACCCTGCCCTGCTCCTTCCAGGAGTCTCCACGTGGCCCGTTGTGAATGCAGGTAAGTGCAGGGCGTGTGCGGAGGCTCAGGGAGGGCAAAAAACAGGCCTCCCAGAAGTTCGGAGAGGCTAGAAACTGTCAGCAACTGGGCAGTGAACCCATTGCTGAAGTTTTTGAATCCCACCCCTGCTTAAAACATGGTGAACCACGGCCTGATAGGAGAGGAATAACACTATAAAGATCAGAATCAACACTGCATCCCCTGAGTTACAGCAGATTTTGAAACAATCCCTTATTCACATTCCATACAAAATGCACTTCCCTGTCCCATGACACACATGCACATACTATTTTCATTTGTCTGATCATGTCTAAAACCATAAAATTAAGAGCTAAGAAGAGATGACATAAAAATCTGAGCAGTTTTAACAAAAATAACTTTTTTGGCTGCAAAGCAACCATTTTGCCTGCGTTTAAAATACTCTTGCAAAAAAAAGTCAAGGTGAAATAATAGCATGCTGGAAGTTCTGAGACTAGGAATTTTCCCTGCTGTATCTCTAGTAATTGGAATGGGGGAGAGTGAGAAATACATTTAAATGAGGTGTTCAGAAAGTCACCAAAAAAAGGGACATTGAAGTAGCATGGGATAGAAATGGCAAAAAGTCTAGGAACCTGAAGGCAGTGTGGGTCTTGCAAATAAGAAAACAGACCATCCACTAGTAGTACCTCAGAGATGAACAGTTAAAAAGGAAACATGAACTTTGCTCTGTTTTCAAATAAATCTGCTTGGCAGTCCGTATCAGCTGGCATTGTGAGACTAACTACCTGTTGAATTCTGGCATATTTATCATCAGAGAAGATAGCAAAATTATGTCAGCCACAGCGTAGCTTAATGATAGGGCATGTATTCTACATTTCAGCAGTCCCATTTTTATTTTTTGAGATCATTGCTTGAAGATATCAGAAGATAGGCAATGCATATGTGTTGAATTTTAATGCACAAAAATGGAAAGATATTTTAATCCCCATAATGGAGGAATAGCTGAAAAAAACCCTGAAAATAACACATCCAACTTTGTTTCTGCTTGGAAACACTGGTTCTGGATTTTGTGTTTGAAATAGAAAAAAAAATGAAACTTTGGATTTTGCTGATTAGATAACTTTGTTATAGAAATGGCTAGTACATACTGTATTAATATCTAAAAGTAAAAAGTTGTGGCTGTAATGTTACTATTTTATCTTTCTGTGCTATAAGGAGTTGGAAGTCAAAGCTTTTCTTCCTTTCCCCCCTTTCCCCTATACTTCTTTCTCGTCCCTTTTTCCTCTCCCATTTTCTCACTATTTTCATTTTCTTTTGTATTTTATATCTTGATAAACTTAATATTTTTTTAAAAAAAGTATATGCAATGTGATTTCTCTTTCTGAGTTTTGGGGGAACTATTGCCAAATAAGGCAACACTGATCTAGATAAATGAAGGATTTGATCTATTCAGTTTGCTTGGGAAAAATCAGTTTTTCCAAGTATATACCTGTTTGTGGGGTCCTTGGTACTCTCTGAGCTTGATTTTCTTGCAGATGTTTCATTATAAAACTAGGCAACATCATCCATGTACCAGTTCACCAAGAAAACCGGCAAGCTACTAGACAAATTCTTACCAGACTAAGGACTCTACTGTCAGCATCTACAATATACTCTGTTAATTATTAGTGAGGGACTGTCTTCACCCCCTTTCTCTCACACAATACCTTTGGTTGAGTTGCCTTTTACTCCTAAGGAACTCATCCCCTCTCTCCTTGGAATCCATCTTCTCACTACATTCTATCCGACACTGCAGGTTGTAACAAACCACATCATGATTATGGTTTATTCACTAAAGCATGGTTAACAAAATAATGAATTATTACAATGGGCAAAGCCACCCTTTGGCTTTAACAGCTGCATCACATGATATCCATTTTCAGGATTAATCCACGGCAAGGTGGAGCAGGAAATCTCCTCAAAAGTCATTTGTTTGCAGCTACAATTGATATAGCCTAGGCTAATACAGAAAAAAAAGAATGTTTATTAGTGAGAGGATTCTCAAAACAGTTTTCCTACCTTTGTCTATTCACACCTCCAACATACCTGTCCTAGATTTCTCCTTCCTTTTTACAGTGAACTTTAAAGCAGATCCTAAACTTCTAATCTGTGTTCCTATTCAGTCTCTATCTTGTTCCTCCCCCTGGGGTAAGGCTACTAGATTTGAAGACCTGAAAATGAAATGAATCATCCATTATATGGCACCAAAGAATTTGTGTTTCCTGTCTCTCTTTGCTGGCCTCTACTGGTCATCATCTAGACTTTCTCAATCCAGATCTGGTGACCCTGGTCAGTGTAGTAATTCCTGTTGCCCACCTCCTCGTCACTTGAAAGACAACTTCTGGTTCCCTCTACCCTGAGTTTCTAAGTTATAGACAGAAAACCTACATGCATAAAACTTAGCACATGAGAATGAGAATGCTAAAAGAACTCCAGTGTTGTAAAATTTGTAGAATCTGGGGCAGAATAAATTTTGAAGATTATTTTTTTTTACAGTTGAGATAGTACAATACAGGAACAGTGTAAATATTCTAGCACATGGGTGACATGAGATCTGATTTGCCTAGCCTTGTCAGACCAATCCCATTTTGCACTATACGGATGTAATACACACACTTTGGACCTTATCAGAAATTGCAAGTCTCTTGGAGATAGCACTATTTTTGTACCTTTGAATCCCTGATAAACACAGTATGGATGTGTTATTATTTCTATGTGGTTGCTACCATCATTATAATTATCTTCTAAACTAATAGCCAATAATAGTAGGCAAAGAAACAACAGAATCTCATTAAGAAGATTGCTTTAAAAAGCCCAGCAGAGAATTCTCGTCCTTCCTAACATTTAATTAAGTATTTCCTTGGGAGGCAACTGTCTGATTTATACTGGAGAAAAATATGTGCACAGTCTCAAGATAAAAGGATTATTCTAGCTAAGCTCAGATGGCCAATGTAACTATGAGAATCCTATTGAATGATACCCAACTAGCAGTGGAATTTGGCGATGATCCCACAGTGCATTAAATGAAACCCAGAATAGCAAATTTTGGAAGTTTCGTACAGGGAATTTGTTGAACGGCAGCCTGAAAATGGAGGGAAGAGCAAAAGTAATTCAAGATTAATGTATATATTTTCATAAAAAGAAAAATGCGATGGATTGACTTTTATGATGGATTAAATTTCTTTAAGGGCACAGAACTGGATGTAAGATGTAGCAAGCACATACCAAGCACATACATCTTTTGGCAGTAGGGCAAAAGATTTTCCAACTAATAAGACCGAGGGGCAGGGGAATACACATTTCATCTCCTTTCAGGAAGAGAAACCTGAGATTGGCTGGCAAAATTATGCTGCCCCCAGACACTTGTCTAAAGCCTGCATGTAGATGGTTCTTTGTAATGCATCTGGGGATTTAACACACAAGTCCTTTTAGACATATGCCACATGATAGGAAAGTCAAGGGGACACTGGTACTATCACCTAGGGCAGCTTGTCGTCTTGAAGAACACCAAAAGCTGCCTTCTAGCATTCGGCAATTTGTTCATTTAGTCGTTACGTTGACCGGCAGCAGCTCTCCAAGGATTCGGTCCGGGGACCTTTTAATGCTACTTGATCTTTTCCATTGGATCTAGGACTCTTCTGTGTTTAAAGCATATCATTTGCTCTCAAGCTATGGTAAAAACACAAACACATGGAGACACAGCATCCAAGAATATGTCACCACATTATTACCCTACTAAAGTTACTATGTGACATGAACTGCAGCTGTTTGGTTAAGAGGCAGCAAGTAGCACTGGATTATAAAAGGCCTTTTTGCAACACAGTATGTTACGTAGATAGTCTAAAATAGAATTTAATTGCAGAATATACTGGAAGTTGAACAAGAAAATTCCCTTACAGTCCTGCCGTTCCTGTGTCCAGGCACATTTACAACATAAAAAAAAATAGTTCAAAAAGCCAAGATGGCTGCTTTGATCAAATAACACTGGTCTACAAATTTTGGGAAATTATCGACCTCTGAGATAAAATGTGCTAATTTTACATAATTTTACATATTTTGATTAGATGAATTAGAAAACAGGTGATAAAGGTGTTGGTTGGCTAAAGTTTTCAAGATATTTCACAATTAAAATTTATACACAGGCGAGTATATTTGCCTACAAGGGAGAAAGGTGTCTAGTGATCATGATGCCTTGTAACTTCTCAAGAAAGTATGGTAGAAAACGAAAATGGTACCGCATGGAAGGTGAATTTACTTTCACCTTGAGAACAAGCAAGGCAGATGACTATGGAAAACACGTGGAAAATTTGCCTAGGTCCTATAAAGCACTTGGTGTGAACATGTCACTGAAAATTCACTTCTTACGCTCACATTTGGACTGTTTTCTTTTGAATTGTGGGGCAGTGAGTGATGAACATAGGGAGAGAATCCACCAGGATACTGCAGGCATGGAGAAAATATACCAAGGAAAATGCAGTTGGTCCATGCTTGCTGATTACTGCTGGAATCCCCCCAGGGATGATCCTACTGCAGTTCACAAGAGAAAAGCCAAAAAGCGCAGTTTAGATACTGAATAAAGATGGAACCTTGGTGTTTAATCTGATGCTAGAGCTTGTCAGTTTTTCATGCAAAAAGCATGAAAATATTACATGAAAAACCAATAAATGAATGGAAAGTTATGTTATTGGTATCAATACAAATATAAATGTATAATGATTGGTGCGGCACCATTCTCATTGCTATATCACATTTTGCAGAAAGGTTATGGAGTATAATCGCACATCCCCCTCGTAATTTTGAATTGTTTTGATGCAATTTTGACTTGAATCTGTATCTTAGAAACTGGAGCCAATTAATACTCAGGACTTAATTTTCCCTTATTAGTGACCAATTCTGATAAAATTAAACTACTTTCATTTCCGAGGCTTTCTCCTTGTAGACCTTTTTGTCACCCTCTCCTCTCATAGATGCTCCTAGCTAAATATAATAAGGATTGTTTTAGCTACGTTGCTATGAACTAGCCATGAACTCAGTCATTGTGGTCTACTATCAGATTATTCAACTAGTCTACATTTCTAATCACCAGACGCTCATCTGGACACTTAGCATCATATGTGATCTGTTTCCTACTTCCTGCACTAACAAAACTTGTTGCAAAAACACTCTCTTAATTTTAGGCCAGTGTAGCTTTAAACTAGATTGCACAGGATAGTCTTAATAGTCCTCAGAGATGATTTGCTTGCTGTCTTTCCAAATTCCAGAAGTTCAGCATGGTGCTAGAATCATGGTGGGGCAACTGAACCACAAGAAATAGGACAGGGTATTGGCTTGTTTGCTATCCTAAGGAATCTTTCCCATTGCTAGGTTGTTTGTTGGGGAAGGGGTGGGGTTTTTTTTTGTTTATTGAGATACTTCTACCTAGATAGTTAAGCAGGAAATTCAAGCTGTGATTGTTCATTGGTGCTTGGCAAGCATTGTTTAATTTGCAAAAAAAAAAAGACTGTTTCAGTAGCATCTTGTGTGTGAGAGAGAGTGGGGGAGGGAAGGAGGGAGAGAGAGGGGAGGAGAGCAGTCAATCTGGTTGTATGAGAGTGTTCTAAGTCTTTAATTATCTCATTTCAATGAGAAATTTAAGGAATGGATCAATATACAGCAATAGCAATAGCATTTAGACTTATATACTGCTCCAAAGTGCTTTACAGCACTCTCTAAGCAGTTCACAGAGTCATCCTATTGCCCCCAACAATCTGAGTCCTCATTTTACTGACCCTGAAAGGATGGAAGCTGAATCAACCTTGAGCTGGTGAGAATCGAACTACCAAACTGCTTGCAGTCAGCAGTCAGCAGAATCAGCCTGCAATACTGCATTCTACCCACTGCACAACCACAGCTCTTTTATATACTTATTTTCATGGATTGGCTTTGAGAGTGAGGTCAAATCTCGGTACTATACACTCCTGGGCTCACAACCACTGATCAATAATGGAACATTGTCAACTTTAAAAAAGGTTACTGCTGTGCCAATGAGTGGTTCATTGTTCACCTGTCCTGCCCTAGCCATGAATAAATAAACTCCTTAGGGAAATCATTGTCTCTTATTGGTAGCCTCATCAAACCCTTCCCCTTCCAGCTAGCAATGGTCTATTGCTCCAGCCACCCTTTTCATGAAAAAGGTTCATCATCATATAACTCAAATTTGTAAATGTTACCAGGTTCTAGTTTTGCTTTTCCACAAACATTATATTAAATAAAATCACAATAAAACTGTCTTACAAAAAAAACAAAGACTAAAAAAAAAGAAATAAGGATGAGTACTGAGCAATGAATCATTGAAGGAGGCTTATGGATCAGAATCCAGGATACTTGGTTTCCTTAAATTTTCTGGCTTTAGGCAGGCACAGCAATGTACACAAATTTACAAAAATGGAGAAGGGGGGGCGGGGGTGTTATACAAATATATCCAGCCAAACTGGCCTTATTTTTCTGTCAGAATGAATGCGTTCAATGTTTTCAATCCTTTTGGGCACTCAAATTGATGAAGGAGCACTTTTAGGATAGCTTGATAATACAAGGATATGCTCACATACGCACATACATAATCGGGTTATTATGCCACTTGAAAGTTATGTTGAACTTTTCCAACAGCTTCTTCTGTGGCCTGAGTTCAGTTTTATGATCGATGGCCTTGGATTGCCCACAACTGCATTCCTCCAGACACTTGAGTGTTCCAAAGATGTCCCAAAATACCGGAGCTATTTTGGGATCAAGGGAGTGATAAATTCATACAAATAAGAAGTGCAAGAATTCAAGGGGCAGGGAGAGAAGTTTTGTAGGCAACCAAACAAAAACACAGGAGTCTATTTTGAAGCACAAGTGTGGGATAGTGAATGATCATGGCAGAGATATTTTTGTCAGTTTCCTGGATATGACCCAGTTTAAAGCAGAAGCTCAAGGCAAAGAGATCAGAATTCAGTTTGAATTTTTTATTAATGTTCTCAGACTAGAGTCCAGCTGTTTACTGGGGAGCTTAGAGTCAAACTAACCCATAATTAGAGAAAGTTACATAGGAAAAATGGGCTGTTCCTTCAGATACAATTCCATCTTTCAAGTTAAATAGTTTGGCTATTTCTATGCAAAGTCTAACCCACAAGATGTTTGGGGTAATTTTCTCTGTCTCCAAAAACAGGACTATAAAATATGTCTGCTTGGACTTTGAAGAAGAGAGGTAGAAAAGGATTCTTGAGAATACCATGGGTAGAAGACAAACAAACGGTTCGTTGAATCAAGTCAGAATTCTCACTTGAGGCACAAATGACCTGGCTGAAATTGTCATATTTTGGACACAATATGCAACTATCTAGCTCTCTTGAGAAATCTATAATGCTGGGGAAAGCAGGAAGAAAGAAAAGACAATATAATGCAGGGTTGATAGGCTCAATCAAAGCAGTAAAGAATGTTCTGATAAAAGATATGAAAGACCAGATAGGAAGCAGATCTTCCTAGTGGAAATCTATTTATGTGATTGCCGACAGGTGATGCTGACTTGATGGCACATTAACTCCAAATATAATACCATTCATGGGGTCGTAAATTCAAATCTAACTAGTGATGGAAAATGCAAGCCTAATATATTGATGTTAACTGAGCATCACTCAATGATAGAACATAAATTCAAGTCATGTCTCTGGTTCAATTTTTCAGACTTATTCAAGTACAAGATCTTGGGTAATATGCTGAGAAGCCAGGAATCTGAATGGGCGGATAATGGGGCACGTGGAGATTGAAAATGGGGTGCTGGGGCGCGCGGAGGCAGCAATAGGTGATGGCGATCCCTGCAGCCTGAAACAGCTGATCATCAGGAGGCCAATTCTTTTTGCTGTTTGCTGCAAGGAGGCAAATTGCTGGGAGGCAGAGGCAGATTTTTTCCCCCTTGTTTTGCTCCCCAAAAGCTAGGTGCCTCTTATACTTCGGAGTGTCTTATACTCCGAAAAATATGGTATTTTTTTTTAATAGATTAGAAAATAATATGAGGGACTTTTGAGGAGAAAGCCCTGCATATTTGTGGTGCTGGAATGGATTATGGCAACTCCTGGTGACCCTATAGATTGTAAGTATTGGAATTAAGCTCTTGGAAACTTTTGGAAGTATTTACTTTTGGTGACCGAGAGCAAAAGGTATTTAATGGCAGTAGTTAGAAGTACCTTGGAATTGAAAACAACTATTTTTGGCAACAATGCTTTATGAAAATAAAAATGTTGGACCCTGTTTCCACACAATTGCTTTGTGTATTTTCCAATTATTTAAATAATTAGATGTGGATAACTTGGATAACTTTTCCAACAAACTGTTCATGTTGACTATTTTGATAGGCTCTCTGAATTTGCAGAA
>JANHFL010009412.1:0-19048 GCA_032468155.1 Oxyrhabdium leporinum | reverse complement strand
ATTATTTATTTATTTGTTTCAACTTCTTATTTCCTATCAACTAACAAAAAGCATTATGTAAGCCTTTCGGCTCCCCATTTTTTATATTAATACCAAATTAATATTCAGGACTGATTTGTAGGATGATTTGTAGGATGCTTTACCCACTCTGAATCACGAAAAGACAACCCACAGCCACCAAAAAGTAGCAGCAAAACATGGAAAAATTGTGTGATTATTATTATTATTTTGTATTAAGTAGGTTTAACATACCTAACATAGTGTTTTGTTAAAATCCCCCAAGCCTTCCTCCAAACTAGCTATTGCCCACCAGGGGTACCTGCCATATTTTCCATAGCTAGGGGGAAAAAACAGCACTTAAAAATTTTGCATTAGTGCTAGTACCAAAATGTTTTTTACCACGTTCTATACCCAAATGTTAGTAGTAAAGTAGAACGTGGCCTTACTCAGAAGTAGTTGCACAAGTTCTAAAAGAACTGGTGAAATTATTGTAAGTAGAAAGACAATATGATGTCAGTGGGTGAGGTGCTAGAATAGGACCATGGAACTCCTAGTTCACTCAACCCTTTCTTTCCAATATTAGATTCGATATACTTAGCCACTAAGGCTCGGAACAGAACCCATGTCCCCATGTTGTTGTTTTAACATAACAGAGGGATTTATGTACATAATGGCATGAAAAAAAGGAAGCAGCTCTCCTTCTACCAACAATGCTGACAGGATCAAAGACTGGTTCCAATGAAAGCATCAAAACTGCTCAAATATAAATCTACCCCAGTTTACCTTTTTTTAGCCAGCTGATATTTTTTTCTAAATAAAAAATTACCTTTAGTCCATTCTGTGGGTTCATCAGAAAATTTCGACCAATATCATCAAACATAATAGTATTTTTCTTGTTGTAAAACTCTGAAAATTTGCCCCATATAACTCCTAGAGGTTTCACCTATAGAAGCAAAGTTAGAAGAAAATCATCTAAAATTGCTGAGTTACACGAGTTTAGGAATCTTAAGCCTGCAATCGTCTACTCACTATCTTGGAATACATATCACTGAATTTAATAGTATTCCAAAGTGTTCTTTAAAATGAAATATGTGATAATAAGATCTCCAACTCTGTAATTCATCACAGCATTAATTTGGGAAATTTGAGAATTGTTTCAGCTTGTCTCACTTTTTAAAGTTGTTCAAGCATCTCCCTCCCTTTCTATAAGATATATACTGCAATTCCGATGCCTCAAGTACACAAGACAAAATGCACAGTTCTTAAGGTGAACATTTATATTGAATACTTAAATCATCTAAAACTATTGCTCCTTAGATTATTTTACTGTGGAGATACTAGCAACTGAACTATATACCTTAATCCAATAATCCTTAGATTATTCCCACTTTGGAGATACTAGTAACTGAACTATATACTTTAATCCAGGGGTGTCAAACTCAAGGCCTGGGGGCCGGATTTGGCCCATGGGGTGCTTAGATCTGGCCTGTGGGGTCACCTTGGAAACAGCAAAGGACTGGCCCGCAGTGTCTCTGCCAGCAAAAAAAAGAGCTTCGGAGGGCCGCAGGTGGCCCTCCCAAGCTCCGTTTTTACTGCAAGAGGGTTGCAGGAGGCTGTCGCAGCCGACAATGGAGCTGGTGTGGGCTGTGGGTGGTCCTCCTGATCTTGGGAGCCCATTTTTGCTATTGTTGAGCTGGCCATGCCCCCCCTCTCCATGCCCCCCTTAGCCCCCGAGGTCAAACACAACCCTGATGTGGCCCTCAATGGAATTGAGTTTGACACCCCTACTCTAATCCCTGAGGATTGCATACAATAGTCTTTCAGACATACTGCTGGTGGAAAAGGTTTCATTGGGAGTCATTGTGTCCTTAATTCACATTTTATAAAATAAATAAATAAGACTATATAAATAAATAGACTTCTAAAAAATCAGAAAATATCCCCTCTATAGAAAAGTATTTGCTCATACATCAATTAAACCTCGCCTTGGAGTGTGCACAGTTATCATGGCAGCACTATCCAACATGAAGGTTATCTTGTAGTTTGCATTGGTGCTCACTCCCAGCTCCTGCAATGCAAAAAGAACGATTGAAATTTTGTACACTAGTACCTCTCTGCTGTAATTTACCTAACAAATAAAAGAGATAAAAAAACACTAGCTAAAAGATGTTAAAAGAAATGCCTACTCTTCTCTCGAAAGAGACCGTGAAGGGTTAGGATTGGAAGGCAGGCTTCGTTTGTTTGTATAGACTGCCCAATTTGCACCTATAAACTGTGGCATCACAGTCAATGAAAGGAACAGAATTGGCTGCTTTACTAAGTTACCATAGTCAATAGAAGACACTCATTTTATTTTTATTTCTCAGATTATTTACAGGTATATTTTGAAAGGATCAGAAATGTAAAAAGATTACTATACAAAAGGTCATTCTAGTGTTCAAAGCAGCAGGTGCTTTAACAGGCCAGTTAGTTAATTTCTTTCTTTTTTAATCAACATGTTTGAGCAGCTTGGCATCTTTTTTGTGTAACAAACTGCCAAAACACCTAGCAGCCTTTTGGGCTTGGTTATATACTGTATATTATATATAAAATGCTACCCATGTTTACATAGAAGTGCTCAGTGCATTCAAAGCCAAGAATGGTCAACAATGTCATGTAAAAGCACAAATCTTATGAACAAATTTATTAACCAAATATTACACAAAGTTTTGATTCTTCTGCAATTAATATTATAACCGAAACTAATTGTCAGATTTAAGAATTACCCATCTCTTTCACAGAGAGACTCTATAGTGGACTGATCTAATTTAAATAAAATACCTTCTTTTGTTCCTGATTATACATTCACAAAATAATTGTTAAGATTAAAAATAGGACACATTTTCCATCATGGCTATATGCAGGTATCCCAGCACAATATGTGAAAGTGACTAAGATATTTCAAATAATACAACATTCTCCTATTTTTATTGGCAGTGTGTAAAGCTGGCCATACATCCTATCTCCAGAACTTCCAATCCACTAACCCAAAGCAATAGATTGTGGTCTGCAAACACAGCTGCATTATTCCTATAGTTCCAAACAGGCCGTAGGAATAGAAATGGGTTTATGCTTTTTACATATACACTGTGAGGAGCTGGGTAAGTGAAAGTTGCAGTGATTTAGCATGGCTTTCTCTGAATTAAAACCTCTGGAAAATTATGTGGTGGATTACATGAAGTCCTGCCAAATACATTATCTAATATGGTGAGCTGGGCTGAAAAAAAGGGCACAGTAAAGAAAAAGGACATTCTTGTTCTTATTTTCCCCATTCTTCAGATGTATATATGGGAATGTCCCTCTGGGAACTATGTCTACAAGCTAGGCTTGAGATATTTACTGGGAAATATCTGGTCCAGAGGAAAAGAAATATGGGATGATTTCAGGAACTGGTGGTGAGCAATTATTAGATTCCAACAGATTTAACTCAGACTCTGCTGCTTTTTGGTGGTTAACCATAGGCCAACAGATGAGAGTCCATTGTCTGCTAATCTCTACTAGGAAATATATGAGAAGTCATAATCCCATGAACTCTCCTAAGAAAAGTTCCCCAATGACCTGGATTCAGAATTTAACTCCTCAGAAAGAGGTTCCTTTTTATTCAGGAAAATAATCTGACGGAATTGAGGCTCCTGCAGTTAAAAAGAGGGTTCATTTTTGTCAGTTTCTTTGCTCCTCTACAGCTCACAGGGCCAGCTTCCAAATAGTTCCAACAACAAGGATATTTGTAAGGCATAAAAGGAGAATTGGTGAAAAATGAACTCCTTGTCCATTTATTTGCAGGAACTTCCCATCTGCAGAATTAAAATATTTTATTCATGGAAATGTAAGGATCCAAGCCAGTGATTTACTTACGCCAGTTTATCAACACCAGAATCTTGCATTCTAATTTAAAGTATATTTAGAATTTTGTGACTAGATCATTTTAAAAACCACACAAATTCTAAGCAATCTAAATAAAACATTAGAAAGAGAAAGGCATATGGAATACCTACTTTCATTTTGGCTTCAATCCATTTCATATTAGTCGCAGCTGAAGTAGAAAGAGATTATAAAATGAAAAGTTGTTCTGTTTTTAAAATAACGGTAAAGTAATTATGTGGTATTTTTAAAATTTAGCTTTCACTCCTACTTATAATTAAGAAATCATCTTAACTATTCAAGTCCAATGGATCTGCCGATCAGTTATTAAGAAAGAGATGTGCATCCCTGCAGCTAAAGTTCTACTTATTTGATGGTTCTGGATATTTCTAAGAAACCTTCCCCCAACTTGGTACTACTCAGATATATTGGAAGAACTATCAAAACTCCTAGCTAGAAGACATTTGATTGTAGATATAGAAAACCTATAATACCACCATATATGAATAAATATGAACAAATGAAAGTATGAATATAGGAATAAAGATCGAAACAATCCAAAGAGTATATGTGAAGTATAGACTTATTCTATCACCCATTCACTTTGATAACATTTACTTTAATATAAAATCAGGAGGAAGCATTAAGACATAATTTTATAAAATATGAACACCAAGAGAATAATAGTCAAACGACACAAAAACTAGTGCTGAGAGTGATGCCTCATGGTCCATATTCATAGAACCATCTAAAAACTGCACATCTTTAGAAAAAATTGGATTCACACCGTCACCTCTTTCTCGCTCTACCACCGGAGCAACTACACTTCTTGGAGATCAAGGAGAGCTTTCAAAGGAGTTTGTAATAAAAAATGATAAGGCACAGGGAATCTGCCAATTAAGAATAATGTATCATTCCCAATGCCTTGGGCAAAGTGTAGTATTTCTGGTTTACTTTCCAAAGAGATTTCTTATGTCTTTTCCCGCAGGAAAAGCTGTATTTTTCATCAACATAGTTTGCCCAATTGCCCAAAATTAAACAGGATTAAATGTAACAGAAAGACTGAACACCAAAAAGACGGAAACGTAAGCTTCAGTATGTATTGTCAGACTCATGCATTGCAAATAAAAATGGCAAGTAATAAAATCATTTCTATTTGTAAAATAAATGACTTACACCAAATTACAATATCATAATCTTCATAAGCAGATGTCAGAAACTCATGAAGGTAGGGCCTCATCAGCTCAATTCCCGTTTCTGCACATGACCTGTGATCTGAGAAGAAAGTTGTCTGATTCATTTGACTGGGTTCAAATTTTCTTTGAACATCATTCCAAGATTGACCTTCTGACCTAAACTAATTGCAGTTGTTGTTGTTTTTAAAGCCTAAAATACTACAAATCAGAGCTTTGCAGAGAAGGGAAAGGAGGAAAAATTACAACCTCTTATCTCCATACCAGCCGATAGGTAGAATTTTAATTTATCTGAAAGGTGTACTGCTCCCAATATTGCATCAAAATGTGGAACTATATGCAGAGAAACCATCAGTTCCATGGATCCTGCAGCACATGCTGATGTCACCAAACCCATGGTCACCATTTAAGTTGACCAAGCTGGGCAGTTTTAATGAACAATCCCATAAACAATTTTACAGTGTGCCTTGAAGGTTTTCTGGAACGCAGCGTAGACAATCCCTATAGCACTTGCCAATGCAGAACAGCCTTGGTTCCATTTCAGCTAGTTTGGGAGAGACCAATAAACAGAGTCTTCTCCTGCAGTACTAGACCTGAAGTATCCTAAGGCAAAACACTCCTTACTTCAACGCAAAGAATCATTATCCCCACAGAGTGAAACTAAATTACTTTATACCAGCTTAATAATGATTTTTTAAAAATATATGATAACTGCAGTGAGACTACTATAAGCTTGAAAGTGGAAGAGTACTACAATGGAGTAATAGTTGGTGAACATATTGGAACTGGTCTGGCAGTTAATGCATCAGACTAGAAACCAGGAGACTGTGAGTTCCAGCCCTAACTTAGGCATGAAAGGTTGGGTGACTTTAGGCCAGTCACTCTCTCTCAGCCTAACTCACCTCTCAGAGTTCTTGTTGTAGGGATAATAGAAGAAGGAAGGAATATTAGATATCTTCACCACTCTGAGTTATTTATAAAAATAATAAAGGTGGAATAAAAAAATATTAAAAAAATCCTTACAGAGATGGCTAAATTAACTTTTTTGCATAAAGAGAAAAAGTATTTATGGCTGACTGAAAACCCCCTAGAAACCTATTGCATAAAATGAAAACGCGTACTTGTGGTTTGGGTGATTAGGAAAAAACTGGATAATAGAAAAGAATGAGCATTTTTTGTAATTATAGAGTAAGATATTATTTTGTAATTTTACTTATATTTGCTGCAAAGGAATTGGGAAGCTTTTTCTTTCTATTTTGTTTTCATTCTTCATACATTTTTTCTTTCTCTTACTTTTCATTTTAATGTTCCTTGTAAAATTTTTAATTAAAAAAATAAGATAATGATTTCACAATATACAAGTCAAGATCACAACTACTACCCTGTGGACATAACACTCTCAAGTTGCTAAATCAGATTTCAATAAGCTGGGGATCAACATTAGGCCTAAGTGATCACCAGTTTTTCATCTTTTTTTTACATATACTACCGTCAGCACAGATTCTTCCTAGCTTAGGTTCTATCTCAGTTACATCTAAAACAGGGAGCTAAACTTTAATTACCTGGAACCACAATCTGTAAACATTGTTTCAACTGACCTACTGATTTCAGATTTCTGTTTACATATGAATTTAAATATTACTTAATCAAAGCTGTCTCACAGAGAATTATAATGCTTACTGTGATATGAAATGTTTTATATTAAATTACTGTTATCAGTGTTTTCCCCCTGCATTATAAAAAGTAAGCATACATTTAAAAAACATGACTGCAACTGATTGACTGCCTGCTTGCTTTCACGTTCAACATTTTATCTTTAAAGTCTTGACTCATATGTTTACCAAAGAACTAACTATATGTATACCATACAATTAGCCTTAGAGAACATGTTTTAAAGCTGGGGATTAAGGGCCATTGGATTAGTAGAAAACAGGAAATGAAATATTTTCATAATCAACTTGACTTATTGAAATTATTTCACTTAGATATGTTTATATTCCCCTCACTGGTGGTTTTTCAAAAGATGCTTAAAATATTTTGTGCCATGTTGCTTAGTGTCTTATGATTTTATGCTGTCACCGTGATCTGCTGCTACTATTCAAACTATTACTATTTGAGATATAGTAATTATTGTTATAAACCATACTGTAAACCATGAAAGCCATACTGTAAGAGCTAAGAAGTATACAGTAAAAGTAATAAACAATCAAGATATACAACATTAAACAGAGAGTAACAATTTCAACCTAAGGTTAATGACTTACCAAACAATGTGTAGTCAACATCAAGGACCAACAATTTCTTCCCTTCTCTTGGAGGATTCAGTATTTCTATTTTGTACTCCTTAATTCTGCGGGAGATTTTCAGCAGATTCTCCTCCCTGAACACAAACAATATAAGCATCATATAGCTGTAGTTTCTTTATCTAGTCATTCATTTATTACTCTACACAGTGACTCACCGATTTTCTACTTCAACAACTTCCTCTTCAATATCAAAATCATTGACTACATCTTCATTATCAGGAGGTGGCCCGAGGACATCTTCCTATAATGAAGGTAATTTTTTAAATAAATTAGCACAAAAATAGTCATGTGTTCGCCTAATTTGGTGGATTACCCAAAAAAGAAAGAAGCAGCAGCTACACAGCCATGGAGTCTTGGCTTACTATGAAATGAATTTCTGCTGCAGCATAGCATCCCTTCACTCTTCCTGCAAATAAATCAGCTGCAGTCTTGTTAAGATTTAAAAATCCTGGGATTTGTAAGCAAATAATAAACTCAGATTACCAATCAAACTTCTGGAACTCACAAAGAACTTGGATCTTGGTCCATATGGGAAGAAAAGGGAAAATCCAGTCTACACTTTTAATATTAAAGGCTTCAATTTTTTTTTAACCTTTTCCACTTCCAGCAATGGGAGAAAAAGTTCAGTACAAGTCAAGTGTTGCACTAAATTTATTTCTAGAAGTATCATGGAGCTGTAGAAGTGCTTGGTGGCAATATTTCCCCTGTTCCTATCATGTGACATATTACATATCTCAATCCTCTCTCTTTTTTGCTTCCCTATTTTAAAAGTACTACTGGGACAGGAGGAGTGGGAATGTTTGTTCAGAAACCAAGGGAGGAAACAGATCCCGAATCTCTTTTTTTCAAGTTGGAACATTCTCACAGGCCTTGAAAAAGAGAATCTGATTTGTCCAATGGCCTTCACGACATTATCTTAAGAATCAAAGGACTGCAGCCCAGACCAATGATTTCTTGATAGCTATTCATACTATAGGAATTAACAGGGTAAACATGGTTGAATGAACTACTAGATGCTATGCTTACAGGAAATCAGCAGTTGCCATTTAATTAAAGGCTACTGCAACAACAAAAAGAACGTGGAAATAAATAAAATGGAAAGCAAATGGTACTGTATTCCATAAGTTCACACAATATATAGGAATCCTGCATTTCAAATAATAAATTTGGTCCATTAATATGTATTGTACAAAGGCAAATATTTACATAAAAGACCACACTGAAAGTTTTCACCATAGCAGGCTCTTTACATCATTTTAACATGATTTTGATGTCTACATTTTAGTGAGATTTATAGCCATTAGAAATTGGTATCTGTGATTTAACAGAGCAAGAAGATATTTTACCAAACTTTCCTCACGAGTCCCCATCATCATGATTTTAGTATTTGGTTTCAATTTTAATGATCCAAGTTTCACATCATTTTCTGCTGGCTTGCCTGCAATATAAAGATTAGACTTCCTAAGTAACAGTGTGCAATTTCTTCTTCTTGCTTATTCTGTATAACATTTTTGAATCACTGACCCATTAAGGTCAATGAAGCAAAATATCCCTTTAACCACATAAAACAAAACTGACAAAACTGTTTTTATATAACCTTTTTTTGATTGAAAGACGCTCAGTTACCCCGTGGTAAGATGTCAACATTATTTACTTATTAACTTTCCTGCTATGCATGCTGAAAAGGCTTCAATAAATCATTAAGAAATCTCTTGGCTGCTTCTCTAACACAGCTTGATATTTACTTTTTCATTCAGACAAGTATTTCTTTTTTCTTTTCAAATAAGAACAGCCAGTCTGAAGAACTGCTGGGGCTTACATCCTGAGCAGTTTCCACTTGTTTTTCCTAGGTAGCTGAAATCCTTGTTAACTTGCACTTTAGTTCTTTGTGTAATGATTTTAAAACTACTGCAATCACAATTAATACAAACAATGTAGAAAATTAAGAACAAGCTGAACATTAATGGAAGCAAAATATATTTTTCAGCTTTTCCTGCTAATACATGTAACTAAATAACCTAGAAATTGTGTTTATAATTTTCAACTCCAATCCTGACTGTTACAGCTAAACTGCGTATGTTGATTGTTGTACACATTCTTTGGATGCTAAAAGCAATTTATTCATTCAACTGGAATGACTGCTCAATTCACAAGCATGACCGTGGTGTGGAGGTAAAGTAGCTAGGATGAATAGCCATATCCCAACAGTGGCTTAACAGTTTGCTGACTCTGATCTGCCATCCTTGGAGCTGCTAGCTCAACTTGTGTCTCATTTGTACTGTGCCCTCAGGGATGGCCCTGTCTCACTTATCACATTTCCAAATCCTATTAGGATTTCAAATATAAATAATACTCTGAACAAGTATTTGAGTTGTTGTATAATGATTAGGTGCTTGACAAGAATCACGGAAACCCAGGTTCAAATTTAATCATGAAAACTCATTGAGTAACAATGAGCTAGTCAATGTCTCTCAGTTCAATCTGCTTCAGAGGATTGTGGAAACACATTAAGGAAAGTGTGCTATGTACACTGCCTTAAGTTCATGAAGTAAAAAAGGGATGACGCTCTAACAAACAAATATATAAATAAATCATTTTAATCCATTCAGCCAATATACTACTGGAAAACCCCAAGGGGAAATGAACAAAGATCTTCATAAACAAGTATGCCTAAACCTATAGTCCTAGAGATAAGGTTTTCTTTTTAATTTGTTGAATAGATACATTGTTGTTTCTAACCTTTTAACACGTTACAACTGGATCATTCCATGTCAAGTGGTCTGATTTCAGAAAAGTGCCCCACTCAACCATTACCGATTTTGATGAAATTTTGTGTGAACATGCACACATGTTCCCAATGAACATTGGTAAAATGTTACGTGTGCCGATGCAATACTTGCAGAGATATAGTCATTTGTTTGACCCCATACCGCAGCCTTCTACAGTATGACTCTAAGATTCCAGCAACTTTGAGACATAGTATCCTCAGCAATATTTTGTTGAGAGAAACAAAACTTGGCCATCTTGTACAACGTGTTGTGCTCTGTTAAACAAAATAATAACCAGCAACCCCATCGTCATAGGGGGGTACGCCTGATAGCCAGCCACAGGTGGGTTTCTTGGTTCAGGATCCCAAGCCTGTAGTTTGGTTTCTTCCTCGAGGTTTCAAAGCCTTGTGTGGATATCTGTCCGGGTCCCAAGCTGACAACTGGGCAGCTTATCCTAGGTTCCCAAGCCTAAAGTGGGTATCTTATATGGTGCCCCCTATGGCGATGGGGTTGCTGGTTCAAGTGCCTGAACTGGTAGTGACAATGTCACCATGGACCAATGCAATGTAATAGTAATAATGATGGCTATATAAAACAAACAAGACAAAAAAATAATAGAATGCATGTGATGTTGTCAAAGCAACGTCTCAACTTTGTCCCAATTTTTAAGGCTTTATATGTCAACGATGAAAAACGAACCCTACTTTTTGAAACACGTTCTTTCTAATGCGAATGATTTAACAGTGTTTCCAGAAGATCTTTTTTTGTAAAAGCGGGCTGACAATACCCTATTTTTGGCATTTTTACAAAAAATGTCAACTTTGCACTCAATTTGTGAACTATTGGAAAACAGTAGAATGAAATTTTATATTCGAAAACCGTGTGTTGCTAAGTTATAACGCACAAAGTTTCACGTTTATACCTTTCCTTCCAGAGATATAAAAAGCCAAACCTTTTTTCAAGTCACAATATTTTTGCGAACTTTGCTCCAAATTATCTAGATGGAGACTGCTCATGAGAATGTTTTTATTATTTTGTTTAACAGAGCACACCAAGTTGTACAAGATTGCCAAGTTTTGTTTCTCTCAACAAAATATTGCCGAAGATATTATGTCTCAAAGTTGCTGGAACCTCAGAGTCATACTGTAGAAGGCTGCGGTATGGGGTTAAACAAATGACTAGATCTCCACACTTTAGCAATGTTCATTGGGGAGAAGTGTGCATGTTCACACAAAATTTCATCGAAATCTGTGATGGTCGAGTGGGGCACTTTTCTGAAATCAGACCACTTGACATGGAATGACCCAAACCCAACTTCTTCACAATCAACTTCTTGAACAGGTCCACCAAGGAAGAGAAAGCAAAAGATACACAGCATCGGTAGAAGTCTGCAGTTCTTATTATTGCTAGAAACCTAGCTCTGTATTACATGTACACAGTACACATCACTCACCAAGCTCAATGTGCCTGATGACAAAACCAATTTCCAGGTCTTAGGCAACTAGCAGAAGAAGAGCAGGCAAGAAAGGGATTCCACCTGGTTGGCTTTCCGCAAGCTATTAAAAACAGAATTATTCCAAATAGTATTTGGAGAATGAAGTGTCTCTTCTGGTTTTGGTTCTCTGTTTATATGTTAACTGCTGACTATTTATCTGTTTTATATGCGCATGATGGATGTTTAATGTATTGCTCTGTATGGTGTCTTCATTTATTACACTTATTATAAATGTTTTATCAAATTTATTATCATACACATTATCAAGAGTGTCTATTGTCCCAGAAGAACTTGATTTATTTATTTTTTTAAAAGTTATGTCCTATTTGCAACAAGGCAGAGAATATCAGATTCCACTAGAGGCTTTGATGAATCAAGGTGTTTAAAGGAAAAATTACTGAATCTATAAGGCCCGTGTTTGAATGGACACTGTGGTACAGATGAATAACATACTTTCTAACAGTATGCGGATATCAAAATTTTCCTCTCCATCATGAAGAGGGAACAACTTTCATTTACTGAAGGTAATTGCAATAAACTTTCTGAAAGACAAACTACCTGCATGCCTGAATTTCAGATCTGTACACAGTCTCTGCTGTGGCAGGAGCCACAATCATAAAATGATTCTACTGAACGAAGAAAGGCTTAGCCCCTCTCTGACCAAGGAAATGCCCTTCTCCTGAGAGGGAAGACTACCAGATACATCACGGTCCAAGCAAACTCTCCCCAGAGTGCTTCTGGCAGCTGAGCAGACTTTAAGAGCCATGGAGTCATAGAAGCAACTTCGCAGCCAGGGTCAGGGTTGGAGGAACAGAGCCTGTTGAGCACTGGGGCCAAATCCAACTGTCTCCATAGGAGAAGAAAGAAAATGAAGACACCATGACTGGAAATAGGTAGTTGTTCTCTGTCCCCTTCACTCCACTCTTCAAATCTCAGGCCCTACATTTTGGCACAGAGGAGGAGCTGCTAGGTTCAGAAGGCATCCCAACTATATTGCTATTCCTGAGCTCTCCACACTCTGCTTGCTTTGGAAATGCCATGAAGGCCAAACCGACACTTTCAGATACCCTAAACAGCATTAGCCTAGGACATGCCAGAACTGCTGCAGGCAATTGCCCACTGCAAAAGTCACTCTGACAGAGACATAGGGTAAACAAGGCCAGCATGGCACTTGTGCCAGGGTGGAAACAGAACATAAATTCTGTTTGTTAAATGTCAGGCTGATATTTCTCTATTTTTTATTTTGTTTTTGTTATATTGTGACTGTCAAGAGTTGGTTTGGAGTCAGGCAATGCCTAAAGAGTACATAGTGCTTGGAACAGTTAATAAGTAAACTCAATATCAAACTGCTGTGGGATGGGTGGCTCTATAATTAATTTAAATATACATAAATTTCAAGTAATTAAATAAAACAAGAAAAAGCAATAAGAAAAACATTATCTAAAATCAAGCAGTACATTATTTAAAACATAACTGCGAAGACAAAATGGCTGGATGGGAAGGGTATCTACCTCAGTGCTAAGTAACATGCAAGTTCTTTATTATTACTTGTACTGATCCCGGCAACAAAGAGCTTTTAGTGTGTCCTTGGATGTCAAGAGATAAAAAGAAACCACCCAGAATTAAATCTATGGGGAAAGATGCTGGTTTCCAACAAGAAAAAGTAAGATCCTCTCAGAAGCACACACACACACACACACATATATATTATGCATATATATATTCTCTCTCTCTCTCTCATTAGATACATATGAGGGATAAGGAAGTTCCTATGGAGTAGTTTTGCAGCAGTGTGAAATGCCTTCGTTAAGAGATCTCTAACAATATGGAACATTATTGACTAGCTAACCAATTTGATTTATAAGATGCTCCATTCTCGAGACTCTGAGAGTATTACAAATAATAGCATAAAACTAAAGCATAAAGGTTGTTACACAGGCAACAAGGCCATAAATTGCCACCATTTGGGCAGCTCCCACCCAAGCTCCTTTGAACAGCCATATTTTCACAGGTGTTTGAAAATATAATACAAAGGGGACAGTCCAAACACCTAAGTGCAGGCTGCTTCAGAGGCGGTGAGGTGGGAAGTCTGGAGCCTGAAATTCCTGCAGGCCCTCGAATTTGAAGTCCTCAGAAGCCCTCAAACAACCATATAGATAGCACATCTTCAACTGCCATCTATTTACTACTATATGAAAACCTAAAATCCAAGTTTTTACTATAGATTGCTGAAATATGCTCAGTTTTGCAAAAAGCTAACATGGATTCTTGGCATTCAAAAGGAATGAGTATTGGGTTTGTTGAAAAATGTATCTAAGAAATTAGACTTAAGCTTGCAACAGCTCTCTCTCTGTCTGGTCTCATCTCAAGGCCCAGGTGATAGAATGACCGAAGCTGATGCTGCTGACTGTCCAGTCTGCAATACATCTATCCTAGTCCAGAAATTGGGCATCTCCCTCAACCATCTGTTGTGAACAGATTGATTTTTCAGAACTACAGAGCCGATTGCAGCTGTTTTAAGGCAGCCCTTCCTAGGCATTCAGCGCTGCTCTGGAGTTTCTAAACAATTTGGAGGGCAATTTTATTGACCAACTAATGAACCGCTGGGAAAGTGGGAAAGGGAGACCGCCGCAATAAGGGCAGCAGTACCTCTCCTTCCTTCCTGTGATGAAAGAACAGGTCAGAACATTCATTGTGCAGCTGTCACAACCACTGAACTGAAGGTTGCATTAGAGACCGATTTTATAGTATACCGTAAATTGAATGTATATATGTAGTAGTATTCGGACAGAATCTGACAACATTCTGTCAGGGATTCTTTCACACAGAGTCTTGCATTAAATAGGTAACAGTAACAGAGTTGGAAGGGACCTTGGAGGTCATCTAGTCCATCTAGGGAATCTAGATTCGAAGGCAAAAAGGCCCCTTCCAACTAGGATTCTACAAACACCTTTCCGATGAAAAAAGACAGAAATATGTGTGGTCTCCTATGGGTGACAATCAATTCAGATCCTCTACTGATCTCTCCTGGTGTTAATGTGTTATGGTAAAATTGAGCTTTGATGACAAAGCTGAACGCCATTTGAAACTGGATCTCCTGAGAAGTTCAAATAAAATGTCTGACGTGGTCAATATACGAGGAGATGCTTCACGATTCCCAAGAACATTGTACTACTTTATATTTGCATATTTATGAATCCACTTTCCTTAGGCAATCCAATTGCTTAAGGAAGGTAGCCTTGTACTCTTAACCTAGTGGAGGAAATGTACAATGGGGTCAAAATTGAAAGTCCAAGGAAAGAAAAGACTTGATTATTCTGGCCTACTGTGGCCTGGCCACTTATGAAGCAATTTATCCTTAGCTTCCTAACTGTTAGCTTGGAGATGCAGCACTGGGGCAGATGCAAAACTGTAATAGTTTCCTCTTGAATTGTCTTGAAATGAAATTCTACCTGATTTCTAAAAGACAAATTTAGCTGAAAAGCATTCACAACTTTTTGATATGCAGGCAGCCAAAAATACACATGATACTGAAAATGTAAAAAAGCAATGTACAATCAATACAATATCATGTCCAAAATATACGTAGGTGAGCAATTTCACTTGACACCTTTACTTGGCACCCAGTAGTTTGTTGCTCACAGGTTGAAGACGTCAAGATGCTTTGCAGGACTCTCATTTCTCACCTTCAGTCTGATCTGTTCTGGCATCCGCTCTGCCTGGTAAGTCAAAACTACAGGATCACAGTACCTGCGGCCCTCTTGCCGGGCATGTTTTCGGAGCTCAAATTCCTATTAATGAAAAAAGACAGAAGTGAATGGCAGGAGGACCAAATAGGATTGTCACAGCCATCTACCAACCAGGTACTTACAGTTGCCAGTCTCTTGTCCATTTCAGGACCTGCTTTTTCCACCGCTGTTTTCTGAATGAAGCAGCAGGCCAACTCACAGTTATCTTGAGCCAACTGGGCTGCAGCCTGCTCCATCATCTCCCTCTGCTGTGGTGAAGCTGCCTGTTAAAATCTCAGACGTTAGAAGGGAACGGTGCCCATCTTACAGACTTCACTTTATATGACTTAACATGAACAAATCTGTTTAACCAATTATATATACATATTTTAGTTAAGGATTCAATGTAATCTTAAGAGCACAGAGTGTTTTCTATGACAGAGATCTCTTCCCTCATTGGTTATAGACCAGGGGTGTCAAACTCACGTCGTCACGGCAGCATCACGTGATGTATCTGGACTTTTTCCCCCTTCGCTAACCCCTTTGCTAAAGCAGGCATGGGAGTGGCCAGCGCATGACGCATCCAGCCCACAGGCCATGAGTTTGACAGCCCTGTTATAGACAAATGAAAATTAAACCTGTAAGAATAACTGATTTTAATCTATAAGGGGGTTTTCAATGACACACTCCATCTATTTTCTCTGGCAATCAGGAAATCCTACTTGCAAATGGGCATTTTTCTCAATTATTCCTTCTACTTTTGCTCAAATCGATCAAATTTTACATAGGGCCAGTATCAAAACACAACCTCCCATACTATGGTCTTCATGCAAAGCTCATTAGTTATAACTTCAAAGCTGTGCCCGTTTTCTATGTAGCCACAAAATTATGTGAGAAACTTTTCAAAGATATCACAACATTTCAAGTCTGCAATATCACAAATGCTTCCAAACTGGAGGATTTACTTCCAGAAACCAGCAGAGCTGCCAGAGCATTGGACCTCAAAGGACGAACAGAATGATCCTTTCCTGAAATAGTAGGATGTGCATACCATCATATCCTTTAAATATAAGTTGCCTGCATGCCAAATTTCATCTATTAAACAGCCATACCAAGTTCTCAGATATACACATGAATTTAGATGTGACAGCTACATGCTCTGCATTTCTTAATCTAAGCTAGCATTAGACTTCATGGGAAAATTGAATTGTCTGCCATCAATATACTGAATTCTGATTGAATCCTAACATAACCAGCATAAAATTATTTCAGGATTTTCCGATTCTCAATAAATTTCATCAGATGTATTAATTCTTGAGATTGATTTTCTTTAGAAATTATTTTAATACAAAATATGCTTGACTTGTATTTTCCCTTCATAGTATTTCCCCTTCACTTCTGATGTAGCTACAAAGAAGGTTCAAGCTTTTTCTTCTATTTGTGATTAACTGCTGTCACCCTCTTGTTCAAATGCAGGACACTGGTTAATCTTAATTATGATTTATTTCTAACCAATTCAATCTACTCTACAAGAGCTATGTTTCAATAAACCACAGTTAATCTAAATTCTGTATGTTATTTGAATTTTAAATTGCAGTTAATTTTAAACAGCTTCCTGGAATCATTGCACTTTTAAAGAATTCCACTTAACTATGCATTCATCAGACATGCAATCTTATCAGACTGGTCCACCTTCCCTTAAGCTCTCAGAGCAGAGAAATATTCATTTTACATTAGGTTTTCCTCATGTTTAGGGTTTTACGCAACCTCCACGCCATCTTTTGTGGTGGTGGAATTTTCTCTTATTTTTATGCAAATTTATATCCTGTGTGCTTTATCCAATTGGGATCTACCAGACATAGGTAGACAGATATTATTCTGTAGGATTACATATCTGGTTATTTACATCTGACGAGTCTAAGAAAGGATGAAACAAAATCATATGATGTTCCTTGGTGGCCAATCTCATTCTTTGAAATACCTTGGAAAGTATCACTGGTAATCTTCATGTAAGAAATATTGACCTGAACGTTCAAATACATCCTAAAAATGCTTTCAACTTCCTTTGTTCCAGACAGCCTTCCTTGTGAACAACACACCTACCCGCAACGCAGTGGCAAAGCTGTTCTTCAGGTTGGTCGCAATGCTCATCAGCAAGGGCTCCCTGCAGGTAATCATGGCCATGCCAGCCGTTAGGTTCCGCATCATGTGATGTGCTGCCACGCGCATACGTGACTCTTCTGAGTCCAGTGCAAAATCCTTCCTCACTATTTGTTCACAGGTAGTCATGGCAATTTTAATTGAGCGGTCCACTACTGGATGAACCAGTTCTTGAACTGCACGCTCTATGGCTTGGCGCACACACTGCTTTAACTGTGGATGGGCTTGGAACAAGGGAATCTGAAAAGAGAACAGCCATTACAATCCATCTTGTCTAGTTTTAACACCAATACAAACAAGTAACATCCAACCCAGCCAGCCCACAGGAGAGCTGATACTTACAGTTGGGTTTAGAGTAATGTGTGGAGCTAGTCCTCCCAGGGAGTATACGTTGATATCATGGTAACTGTACTGTGGCTGTGGAGGAACAGTAGCTGTGCATGTGGTGCTGGTAGCTGACGTTGTGGAAGTAGCTAAAAAATTCAAGAGCGTAAGACTTTTTCTCCAGATTTTTTTAATTAAACATACATTCAGTAACATAGCTGATGTATTACTACTTCTCAGAAAACACGACCTACCCCAATAAGCCCAACCCTAATTTTTTGGGGGTGGGCTTAATATTACCCCTACCGTGAAAATAAGCTGGGAGAGGCATGGCCAGCACAAGTTGCAGCGTGGGCACGGGGGGGGGGGGTGTAAACGGGACGAAGTCAGCAGCTCCGCGGCCAGCTGCTTTGCCTTTTCCCTCTTTTTGGGAGGCTTGCAGGAGGCTTGAGCGCCAGCACCGGCATAGGGGAGGCAGGCATTCCAGACACCCCGTGCTGGTGCTTGTTCAGTGCAGCCGCAGGCAAGCCAAGACACAGTGGGACGAAGGGGCCGGTGCATTGGGATCGCGTCTGCCTCCCCCATGTCTCTGCCTCCATCTGTTGCTGGCGCCACCATGCAAGGAGACCTGTGAGGAAAAAGAGGGGAAAAGCAAAGCGGCTGGCTGCAGAGCTGCCGGCTTCGGGAAGTGGACCAACAGGCAGAAGCTCTGCGCTCAGAAAGAGACAGGCAAATGTCATTCTGCGCTGAAGCAGAGGCATGGGGGAGGCAGAGGCAATCCGAACGCGCTGCGCACTCCGTCCCATTGTCTCTCAGCTTGTCTGTGGCCGTGCCAAAGAAACACCAGCACAGGGCATCTGGATCCCCTGACTCCCCCATGCCTCTGCCTGTTGCTATTGCGCAAGCTTCCAGCAAGCCTTCCATGAGCCAGGCAGCTGGGATCGCCTCTCCCACCCCCCTCCATGCCTCTGCCTTCCATTGCTGCCGGTAGTGCAGCAGAGAAAGAGAGAGGGGGGGAGGGGGAGAGAGAGAGAGAGAGAGAGAGAGAGAGAGAGAGAGAGAGAGAGAGAGAGAGAGAGGGAGGGAGAGAGAGAGAGCAGAGGGTAACTGGGTAAGGGGACCGAGACACCCCCACCCAAAAGAAAGGTGCAGTCTCTCACAGTAACAAGAAATG
>JANHFL010009411.1:214371-225965 GCA_032468155.1 Oxyrhabdium leporinum | reverse complement strand
AAATTAAATTAATCACAGCTAGTAGTTTAATTTGCTTTTAAATTGTATTTTAAATTTTGTATATTTATGTTTTATACGTGCTGTGAACCGCCCCGAGTCTGCGGAATAGGGGCGGTATACAAATCGAAAAATAAAATAAAATAAAATAAAATACTGAGAGATTTTTCAGATTCCCTGCCTTGTTTCTACATAAAGAAATACACTTTTTATCTCCTGTATTCCCAGGAGGTGGAATCACATTTGCAACATCCCGTTTTTCATCCCATTAGAAAGACAAGGTCTCGTGGTATTTGGGATTGTCTCCAACTTGAGTAGTAATTAATTATCTTCCTATGATTTTTGCCTTTATCAGAATTAGAGTCTTACCTTTTATTCTCTTTGTTAAATACATAATTAAATATCATGGCATGTACTTTTTTTAAATTATAAAAAAACTTTACTTATACTCATTTTGGAGAGGAATTCTAATAAATTCTGCTATCCCAGGATTTGCAGCTAAAATTGCTTTCTATCTATCTTACTTCGTAGATAATTTGTACAAAACATTTGCCCCTCTGTAGAATAATTGGTTTGGCACAGTCATGCACTCATATCCAATGCCTGAAAAGCAGACTGAAAGATCCTATTGATTCACCACTTTTCCTAATTTTAAATATTTATTATGTATTATTTTATTTATTTATATTTTAAGATCATGATCATGGTATTTAAATAGTAAAGCTACTGAGAAAAGTAAATGAACATTTTTTAAAAAGACCTTCCAAAAATCAGTAAATGACATTACATATCGCAGGACTTCTGGAAAGGTTAAACACTATTAGAACATAGCTTGCTGCTGGATAGTGTTGATGAACATTGGCTTTAAATCTCTGTTCCTCTTCTCTAACTTGGTTGATTTAATCTGTCGATACTGTGGGTCAAAAGCCTTCTGACTCTTCCATATGAGAACCAGTAAAAAGAGAACAACAAAATGCTTTTGTTTTAATTCTCATTTTCCGTTAGAATGCTCTTCTTAAAAATACCTCTCTGCCAAACACAACCTGCCACAACCAAAGTGGAGATAGCCATTGTTTTATTTACTTATTTACAATGTTTACATGCTGCTCAAATTAAAACCTACTCTGAATAGCTTACATTTCCCATTTGAGTAATTAAGATTTTAAAAGAGTCTAAGCAAATAACAATTTAATGCAAAGCATGGTACCAGAGATAAATAAAAGTCCGTTATAATTCAGTTTATAGGAGACAGCATCTCACAACATTTCAGTGCTGAAGGCCAGTTGAAAAAGTCAGTTTTTCATTTTTAAGATCAACATAAATAATAATACTTACTCATGAGTTGAGGGAAAGGACATTGTGCGGAAAATTCCTCTCTTTTTCATTGGAGTATATGGCTGGATTCTTTAATAAGAGATGGCTATTTTGACATCATTGCTTGGTTCTAATAAAACTTACTATTTTTGTTTGCTAAATCTCTGATTTGTTTTAACACATAGTTTAGCAGGTATTAATCATTTTATACTATTGCATTTTATGGACTATATCTTGTCATTTCAACAGTTCACTAAAAACACTCCAGTTTTTACTTATATGTCTGAACTGTCTTGTCATTTTTTTGCTGAGATAAAGATTTATTTTTGAGCTCCTCTCTGTACTTTGCAGCCTGAATATTTCCTTTGGAGGTGATTTTTTTTTGAGGGGGGGGGACTGTACAAGGAGGGTAGTCCATTCTTCTTATGGATGCCATTGCATTGACAGATGGCTAGTATTGGAATCAACCCAAAACATTCAGAACACCAGGCCTTTATAATATAGAGTTTTAATTAGAGTTACCATATGTCTAGTAGTTTCTAAAAGAGTCCAGTTTAAACACTGAATGCCCTATCTGAGAAAAGGAAAAAAGTTAGGGATTGCCTGTTTTTGTTTTTTTTTAAGAGGCTGAACAGCCTCATATGTATCAATTCTTGCTTTTTCCATGTTTGGATACCACTTCTTCATTCTCCTCATTCCTTTTCTTCAATATGCCTACTCTTTGAAGTCATTCTCTGTTTCTTTTCCCTTGATCTTTTCTTTCTTCCCAGTTTAGCCTGTCTGCCTGCTCCTGTATCATATCATCATTCTCCTCTTCCATTTGTTCTTGTTCCGTTCCTAAGTCATGTCCAACTCTTCATGATCCCATGGACTTCAGCACACCAGATTCCTGTATCCTCCACTGTCTCTTGGAGTTTTCCTAAATTCATGTTCATTGCATTGATGACATTATCTAACTATCTCACCTTCTGCCATCCCCTTCTCTTTTTATCTTCATTTTTTCCCAACAACAGGTTGTTTTCCTCCTTCGTAGCTCTATCCTTCTTGTTGTTTTCCATCTTGCTTACTTGTCTTACAATGGCCAACCTTAGCCCCAGCCCAAAAATGATCCTCCTCTCTTCCCATCTCCTTCTCCGCATTCCCAAAGGGAAGTATTAGTATGTGCTTGATTGCTGTATGGGTGCATGGAAGAATATGTATCATTCATATAAGTGGGTTGTTATATGGCCAGGGAGATCCACTGTCAGTTCCCATTTGATTTGGGGCCAGTTGTTTTCTATTTGTCCAAGCTAGTTCAGTGTTGTACCTTTGAAGATAAAATGAGGAGAGAAGCAAATGTAAAGTATAAATGCAAAAAGAAATATTTTTCCCAATCCCGATTATATCTAGTATATTAAGTAAGTGTACTGTTTATTAGAAGGTTTGAATATTTTGACATATATTATTAATTCTCTGTACTGTGTAAACTCCCCCCCCATTCAGATCTAATTTGATGGGGAGCAGAAATTTACTTAAATAATTCATAATTATGAACTGTAAGTAATAGTCCTAGTCTCATTGTTCAATTTAGCATCTTATAAAAGGATGCAAAAAGGAGTCTACTTTTTAAAAAAGCAGTATATTAAACAAAGTAATGCTCTGCATCATTTCCTTCTTTCTAAGACAGAACTGTCTTGGTGGATATGAATCTTCCAACCCTACGAGGTCTTTATATCCAGGGCACATTGGAATTCTCATTAAACACCAGCCATCTTCTGAGTGTGGCCTGTATTGTGATTGCTGCTGGTGGTGTCTTGAAAGTGGGTAAGTGAAAAATAATAATAACAGCTGGAAGAGATGCTGCATGTCGTATCTTTTATTTTATTTTTTAAAATGAACCAACAAGTCTAATTAGCCTCAGGCATGACAAAACTACTTTGAGGTATATATGCTAAGGGCAAATGATGAAATCTAGAAAGAAGAATAACATCATAAATTGATTCTCGTGCTATCTAACATTTATTAAGCTCTTGCAATACACTATGCATACTGTAGAACAAAAGGGGTCTGTTCTAGTCGAAGTGGAATCTATTCCAGATAAATGCTCATTGGAATGCAATCAAAGACTGTTTCACACTGAGAAGAAAACCTGATATTTTTTCTCCCTGGTAGATAAGGGGTGCAATAGAGCCTATATTGAGTTAGGCCCAGAAAATCCTTTCTCAACACTTTGAATTGAGTTTGATAGTTCAGTGGAGGATTTTAAACACTGCTGTGACATGAACTGATTTAGCCACCTTCCTTAACAATCAGGCAGCTGCTGGACCATCTTCAGGAATAGCTCTGCATCAAGTATATTGCAGTAATCCATTCATAAAACTATTAAGGCGTGGAGCAGTAAAGCTCCTGATGTGGAACTTCAAATATTTTATGATTAGCAGTCCCTACCCCATCACAATCCTTTTGTGATTAGCTAAGGCCACACAGCAGTTACTTTGGGGTGACACTTACAACCCTTTATTCACATTCCAAATATGTTCACTACTTAAAAGGGGTTCAAAACCCTTTTTATATCCTGAAATTGAACTGACTTTGATTTGCATAATACTAATACTGACCTAAATTATCCTTAGCATTTAAATATACAAGGCAATGTTGTCATTCTTCAACATTTTATATTAGTGATCTGGATAAGACATGGAAGCTCATCAAATTTGCAGATGGCATAAAAACAGTATAATTAGGACCTTAGACTACAGAAATACAATTCAAATTTATCTTCATAGGTTAAAGAAGCGGGTTGAAAGTAACAAATATATATTTAGCAGTGGAAGATGTAAGTTATAATGGTATGTGGGAATGATTTGGGAGACAGGAGAAAAAAAAGCTGCACCTAGACAATGGTCTAATGAACCAAATTTGAGTCCAAAGGAGGAGATATGATAAAAGGATCATCCCAAGTTTTGGGGAAAATAAAAGTGAGGAATGACAGGGGTACTTCCAGACTTGCAAAATTATGTTAATGTAATGTTATAGTAAAGATAGAGCTAATACTCCTGGTTGTTCTAGTTTGGACTACTTAGCAAGACCAACATCAATCTTTCAAGTCTGAAAGTACCCCTGCCATCCTTCACTTTTACTCTCCCAAAAACTAGGGAGAGTCCCTTCTGAGACATTTTTTCTACCTCTCCTCCTTTGGATTCAAATTAATTTTGTTTATCAGACTGTTGTCTAGCTCTTCCTCCTGACTTCCAAGGTAAGTTCCAAATATCATCACAAAAGTGTAGCAGAGATAGAAACAAAGGAAATGCCACCTGAAAAGTATAATTTCCAAAAAATTCAAAGAAACTGAACACGTTCATAGAAAGGTAATGAAGACGATCCGGGGGTTAGAAAGTGAGAACTCTACAGAAATAGGGACGGATGTTTGGCCTTGAGGATCAAAAAAATGAAGAAGTGGGAGGATTACAGGAAGCAGATTCTAATTTGATGTTTAAAAAAAGTCTTCTAACAAGAAGAACAGTTTGACAGTGGAATCATCGGGTCAGAGAGCTTGGTGAGCTCTTCTTAATTAGATGTGTTCAAGCAGAGACTGGACAACCATCTGTCTAGGATGCTATAATTTGGATTCCTACACAGAGATTGGCTTCCGTTGCCTAAATGGTCCCTTGTAATTGTACTGTATAAGAATTAAAGCAGGCTTGGTAATTAGCAAAATGGGGTTGGTCCTTTTCTTTGATTCAGAGATAGTTTTGAAACTTGCCATCCCGACCTCCCTGGTTTTAATTAAAAGCCTTGGAGAATTTCTCAGCTAAGATCCAAGAGTAGATGGAGACAACACTCACTTTATAAATTTTGTAAAGCTGCTTGGGTCCAGAAGAGATTTATTACAGGGACTATGTTTCCCAATGGATTAACACAGAAGGAAGCAAATGAACACTTACTCTTTATTGGTTTCTTGGCAAAATGGGATGAATTTTGCATGTGACCCAGAAGAAAGAAAGCCACATGTCAGTGGAATCGGTGCAGAATTTTAGAACTGAATTACTTGAAAATTATCATTCAGATTATCTCAGGATGGAGTAGAATATAGGGATTTATGAAAAATGAGCAAGAATAGTCAGTTTAGGAATTCAAAGTATTTGACAATTAGACAACTGAGAGAAAGAGTTGGCTCTGAAATGGATCAAGGCAGGGAGAGGAAAACTAGATGAGAGGATCCAAAACTACTTTCACTAAGGATTTCATGGCTCTGTTTGGGAAGAGGAAATGAAGGAAATTACTATTATAGGAAGCACAGTGAGAAAAAAAAACAACTATTGAAGATTTCCAGAAAGTTAATATTCCCGGGCTTTAAAAAACTAATCTATTTTGGTTGAAAGAAATCATGAGCAGCTGTTATGGGAATATATCCAACCAAAGGGCCACAACAACAACAGCTTGAGTACTGCCTATTTCCATCTCTTCACTTACCTTATAAAGTAGATAGCAGTCTTTGGCTATCTCTATAACTGTAAAAGGACATATTCAAGCTACTGTATATAGCTATCATTCAACCCACTATAGATCTGCTATGGATGTGTTACAGTGTATTAATATGTCAAGAATCAAGGCACAGGTCATACTTGTCATAGGTAGATAGAATACAAATCACTGTAACTGGTATGTTTAAACAGCAGCATTCCAGAAGAGTTATTTTGTTGTAGCATGGATTACAATATTTAACTTCAGGTAATATTCAGACTAATACATATTAGTATTCACAATTTATGGTACTATTATTCATAGCTTATTACATTTAAATTTTAAAACTCAGATTATTCTTGCTATAGAAATTTTTAATTCTAACATTCTTTCAACTGTAAAAATTGTCTTTTTATTAATACTATAAAGGAAATTAAAGAAATACACCTTGTAACTTTATAGCTGCTGATCTTCAACTTTTGTTTTTACTTTTTATTATTTATCTATTTATTTATTTTACCTTAAAATGAGATAATCGTTTAAGAGAACTTCTTAATGAGGCAACAAAGAAACTATGTTCATTTAAAAAATTTAAAAAGATGCAAAATTAGTAACCATAACTCAGATTCTAAGAACTTCTGGGACATTTGTTTAGAGCAGCGATGGTTCTTCTCTCAAAAAATGCTAAATGAGAGATGTACACAGATTGTTTCACATATCTGGGAATCAAGAAATATGTTTTTACAACCCATTTTTATTGGACAGTACAAAACAGATTAGTAGTGCAAAGTGGAAACAGTTTTTACAGAATCAGCTTGTAAAACCTGGAAATATCTAATATCTTTAACAGAATATTAAAAGCATGTCTTACTGAGAAATGTTTATAACATACCTCACTTTCTGTACAGTAATTTTTAATAGAAAGAAACATAAAATTTAATGATAGGATGGAAGACCATAGACTCAGAAAGAGAGAGAAAGATTATCTTCCAGGTTCAATTCTTTGTTTTGTTCTGGATTGTTTCAGGGTTGACTATTGAGTCACAGTATACATGAACGAACTAGTCTTTTGAAGAGTAATTCTCTTCAAAAAGTGTTTTCTGTTTTAAGCCGACAGCATCCAGAGGACAGCTGCTAGTTCTATAAAATCTGTGTGCTTCAGCAACTGTTATACTGGAGATGACCCAATAGTGCCTGGGATCAGGGAATAGCTTTTTAGTCATTTTCCCTTTGGTCCCTAGTTAGCTTCATTGACTGCCAGTTGGCTGTTACCTCTCTGAAGAACTGGATACCACAGTGCAGTGGTCGATTAGAATTGTGCAATACTGCTAGACTGTTTAGCCAGGAATACTGCAAGTGTTTTAACTGTGATATAATTGAGTCCATCGTTGAAATAAAGCAATGCATACGTTGGTATTACTCTCCTACATTGACTCTAGGATGATGGAACATGTTAGAATGTGGAAGACAGCATTTTTCTGGAAGAAAAGATAAATCCTAAATTGAAAACATTCCTTGTGACTCAGGTCCCTGTGTATTGGGTATACACACATATATACGTATATACCTACTGCATATGCATGCATATTTACATATTTATTTCAGAGATTAGAACAAACCTACCAGAAACCACAGACTTATTGAAACTCATTGTTTCCCAAACCTGGCAGCTTTAAGATATGTGGACTTCTACTCCATAGAATTCTGGGACGTGAAGTCCACACAACTTAAAGTTGCCAAATTTGAGAAATGCTACATTAAACACTTAGAAAAAGATATATTGAAAGGTAACATTTAACAGTTTGAAGGTCTGATAATGATGGCAAAAGCAATGAATTTAGCTACTATTGAGATCTCAGAACCACTGAACTATATCTTTCAAAGATCCTGGAGCATCGGGGAACTGCCAGAGGTCTGGAAAAGAGCTGATGTAGTTCCCATCTTCAAAAAAGGAAAAACAAATAAATCCAGGAAACTACAGACACATCATCCTGACCTCAAATCCAGGACAGATTCTGGAAAAGATAATTAAACAATGAATCAGTGAACACCTAGAAGCAAACAAAGTAATAACCAAAAGCCAACATGGGTTTATCAAAAATAGATCATGCCAAACTAATCTTATTGCATTCTTTGACAAAGTGACAAAATCAGTGGACCAGACGAATGCCTGCTGATACAATTTACTTGGACTTCAGTAAGGCATTTGATAAAGTATACCATAACCTACTTCCTGATAAAATAGAAAAATGTGGGTTAGACAGTATCACACCAGATGGATTCATAACTGGCTGACCAACCACACTCAATGTATAGTCCTCAATGGAACTGCATCTACATGAAGGGAAGTATGCAGTGGGGTACCCAAAGGCTCTGTTTTAGGCCTAGTACTCTTCAACATCTTCATCAATGATTTGGATGAGGGGCTAGATGAGGAACTCATCAAATTTGCAGATGACACCAAGTTAGCAGGAATAGCCAACACTCCAGAAGATAGGCTTAAGTTACAGAAGGATCTTGACAGACTTGAATATTGGGCGCTATCTAACAAAATGAAATTCAATGGTGAAAAAAATAAGGTTCTATAAAACAAAATGCACAGGTACAGTATATGTGGTACCTTGCTCAACAGTAGTAATTGGGAGAGGGATCTTGGAGTCCTAGTGGACAACCATTTAAATTAGAGCCAGCAGTGTGCAGCAGCTGCCAAAAAAGCCAACGCAGTTCTAGGCTTCATAAACTGAGGGATAGAATTAGGATCATGTGAAGTGTTAATACCACTTTATAATGCCTTGGTAAGGCTACACTTGGAATACTGCATCCAGTTTTGGTCGCCACAATGTAAAAAAGATGTGGAGACTCTAGAAAGAGTGCAGAGAAGAGCAACTACTGGAAGCTAAAACATGTGAAGAATGGTTGCAGGAACTGGGTATGTCTAGTTTGATGAAAAGAAGGACTAGGAGTGATATGATAGCAGTGTTCCAATATCTCAGGGACTGCCACAAAGAAGAGGGAGTGAATCTATTCTCCAAAACACCTGAGGGTAGGACAAGAAGCAATGGGTGGAAACTAATCAGGGAGAGAAGCAACTTAGAACTAGGGAGAAATTTCCTGACAATTAGAACAATTAATCAGTGGAACAACTTGCCTCCAGAAGTTGTCAATGCTCCAACTCTGGAAGTTTTTAAGAAGAGATTGGATAACTATTTGTCTGAAGTGGTATAGGTTTTCCTGCCTAAGCAGAGGGTTGGACTAGAACACCTCCAAGGTCCCTTCCAACTCTGTTATTCTATTCTATTCATTTGGTTATTTGACTTCAACAGAAAAATAAAGCTGAGTAAACCTCATTAAGATTTTGCTATGGCATACGAGAGTGAAGGCTGGGCTAGAGAATAGCTGGCAGTTGCTAAAAAATACCAGTTAAAGTAGTTTTTGGATCAAACGTAGGTTTTATTACAACTATATTAATGCAAGTTTCTACTACATTAAATACATAATAGTGATGCTTCTAATAGAAACAAACTAAAAAGAAAAAGAAAAAAGTTCAAGGAAATTTTAAATAGAGCAGACTCCTGTTAATGTGAATTATTTTCAGAAGCACCATGGAAAAAGTGAAGCTGAAGACTTCACCGAAATAGCACTGGAGAAATCCATCAAGTGGTGGAGAAAAGAGTGCTTAAGTCATGAGACAATATAAATGCTAAGTATGACTGGCAACTAATCAGAGTCTATAAATTCTCATGCTGATAAGGGTGTTCTCGTCCTGCAATTAGAAAAGGAAGCAGTCAGGAAAGTGGGAGAAGAGTGGATATAATTAAGCTATTAAAAGAAACTCTCACATTTCTGCAAATAATATGAAGATTACATAAAACCTATATTTTAATCATCTCTGCTTCTAATAAAATGGTACATTCTTGATCTCTCAGACACAGAATTAACGTAAGGATCATTTTTTGGATTGCTAGCACAGTTCCTTTCTAAAACAAGTAATTTTTAGGTGGATTAATATGACACTGGTTACAGGGATCTCTTAGAGCAAATATAGTCATATTTCTCTTACATGTCTATTCCTTTGGCCATGCTACTGCTAAAACCCATTTACAGGTTATCTTTGATTTGCAACAGTTCATTTAGTAACCATTCAAAGTTACACTGGCACTTTAAAAAAGTGAATTATGACTGTTTTTCACACTTACAACCATTGCATTATTCCCATGGTCACATGATCAACGTTCAGATGCTTGGCAATGGACTCATATCTACAATAGTTGCAATGTCTTAGGATCATGTAATTCTCTTTTGTGATCTTCTGACAAAGTCTCTCATCAGTCGCATAGACCCTCCTCCCTTTCCCTTGTAGTCTTTCTCAGTCCTGTAATTAATTCAGATTTCCTTTCCATTGAATTTTCTTAAAAACCATTACAACATTCTATAGAACATAGAATCATAATACTGGAAGAAACCTTGGAGGTCTATTAGTCCAACTGTCCCCCAATTCAATAGGCTAGATACACTAGATACACAAAGATTAATTATACGATTTAGACTCCGCATCCTTTATCCTCTTTACTGCTCTTCTCTACACACTTTCTAGGGTCTTAATATCTTTTTTGAATCATGGTAACTGGAATAAACTAAAATCATAGGGTCATATAGAGATTAATATAGTATCATCATAATGACAATTTCTTTGTAGAATCAGTATAAATTCATGATAGCATTTTAAACAATATTCATATTAACTCAGCTTTAGCTTTGGAAACAGATTTAAACTATCTCTCTTTAAACATTTTCATATTTTCCTGACTATGTATGGATCTCTGTATGTATATATATCTCCACTAGCCTTTCCTTTGTGAATATCACAAATTTGTTTCCATATATAAAACTTCACAATAATTTATAAATATCTATAGCTTGCAGATCTTCTGATTATACATGTTGTATTGTGAAATACATTTTTGAAAACCAAGTGATGGACTAATTTAATGAGCAGCTGTGACTCATCACTTTTTCTTCTCATATCCTGCTTGTTTATAGAAGATCCACAATTATTTTTTATTGTCTTTAGTATTCCCCTTCATTTCTTTATTTGTTTTGCATTTAGTAAGTAGGAAATTTTGGAAAAGGTATTCTATTTTATGTAAATTTAAAATTCTGTATATGGGACGGTTGCAGTTATGCATTTAAAGTGATATCTTTGGTGTTTAAACAATATTTTGCTGATAACAAAAGAATAACAGTGTTGGAAGAAACCTTGGAGATCTTGTAGTTCAACCCCTGCTCAAGCAGGAAACCCTATACCATTTCAGACAAATCCCTTTTTTAAAACATCCAGTGTTGAAGTGTCAACAACTTCCGGAGGCAAGTTGTCCCTCTGATTAATTGTTCTAACTGTTCTCCTTAATTGTAAGTTCATTTTTCTCCTTGATTAGTTTCAGTCCATTGCTTCTTGTCCTGCCTTCTGTTGCTTTGGGAAATAGGTTGAGCCCTCTTCTTTGTGGCAGCCCCTCAAATATTGAAACACTGTCATCCCTAGTCCTTCTTTTTTAATAAACTAGACATACCCAACTCTCACATCTGTTCTTTGTATATTTTAGCCTCCAATACCCAAATCAGAAGTACATAATGAAACAGTATTTCTTTGTTTTTTGGTAAAGTTTTTTATTTCTAAATCTTTATATCAACATATCATTGTGTGAAGAATGTGGTATCTGGGTATCATACCTTCAATACAAATAAATTGTTATTCATCATATTTACATCATTTAACCAAATTATATAATTCTAACACTATTACATATCTTCCTACCAAGTTATCATCCATCATTATTTAGTTC
>JANHFL010009411.1:192445-214271 GCA_032468155.1 Oxyrhabdium leporinum | reverse complement strand
TGGTCCTACCCCTCGCCCTCCCCTCCCACCCACTCCTTGCCTGGCCTGAGAAGGGAAGGGTGGGGGATGGAGACTCGTTCCATATTCCAGAGCTGGAGCGAAGTTCATCTCTTGCTGGTTCTTGCGGGCATTTCTTCCAGCCCTTGTTGGTGCTCCGCGCACCTCGGTCACATGGGGAGATGCACGACTTCCTCAATGAGAGAGAGAAAGATGAGCAAGAGATGAGAGAGAGAGAAAGAAAGAGAGAGATACAGAGAGACAAAGAGAGAAAGAGAGGAGAGAGAGAGAGGAGAGAGAGAGGAGAGAGAAAGAGAGAGAAAGAGAGAGACAGACAGAAAAAGAGAGAAATATGAGAGAGAGAGATACACAGAGAGAGAGAGAGAGATGAGAGAGAAAGAGATACAGAGAGAGAGAGAGAGAGAGATGAGAGAGAAAGAAATGGTAGGAGAAGGAGGAAGAGTGGGACTGGATTTTGTAATTGATAGACGAGCTTTATGATTAGATCAGTATCTGTTTCCTCTGTTTCAATGCTTTGGATTGGTAGTGAAATGATGGGAAAAGTTCCTCTTAATTCTTGATTGGGGAACATAGGACCAGATCAAGAAAAACTATTCGGTCATGGATTCAGTCCTTTTATCAAATGGAAAACATTACGATTTGCTGGGAGTTTTGAAATATTATGGAATGGCTAGTCAAGAGACAAATAACATTGTCCTACTCCGCCTCTCTAGAAAACAGCATGGGATCTGTCCTGTTATGTAGTGGAGTTGACCCAACAGAGATTATGGAAAGAGAGCTGAAGAAGGAGGTCTGGCTGCCCCTTAGTCCCTAGGGCTATGGTCTTTGATTTAAAAAAAAAAGTAAAAGAGAAAGACATATCCCTAAAGGGGACAAGATTTTCTTGAATGCTGCAAGGAACTCCTTTCAGAGATAATATAGTTCTGCTTTTTATTATGATGATGATTATTATTCTGGGACTGATCAAACCAGCTCCAGATCAGCCTGGAGTAAATCAAGCTATTTCCAGATGCCTGAATTGGCCTCCAAATTGAACAGGGTGGTCCTTCTAGGTCTCTTTGTGTGAATCATTTGCCTTATTTTGGATCAAGATTAGTTGTATCTATAACAAGATTAATTTTCGTAGACACTTCATTAAATGGGTTGCTAAGATTAATTCTTGTGGATGTGTATTACACTTTCTCTTTTCCTCACCAAAGGCATGTTTTCTGAATATTAAATTATTGTGGCATGATGGCTAATTCTATACAGATTTCTTTGTTTAAATCTACATCTGCTGCAGTTTGGGGCTGTATAATTGATTTAATCTCTAATTTTAAAGGAGTGCTGAACTCTCTTACTGGACTCTGCTTACATTTCTCTAGGGCAGAAGTTGCCCTACTTTTTCCTTCAAGTATCTGCTTCATGCTAGACTATTTCCTTCTGAGTCTGTAAACTACCCTGGGTGAAATAAATAGGTTCACAGTTGGAATACAGCTCACTTTGCATTCTAAGAGATAAGAGTTATTTCCATCCTTTCTTTGTTGCCTTTTTTATTCTCTTCTTGTGTTTCCAATATCATCAGAAAAATTCATTTAGGTTTTAGATGTTGTGTCTCTGAAAGAGATGTGATTCTTCCAAAATGTTAATTGAACACTAATAAAAATATGTATATTTGGCATTTTTCATACATATATGAAAAATGCCAAATCTTTTTCAGATTATTTTTTTCTCTACTATTTTTTTCTCTAGTTCTGTTTCACACTTACCCTATTAAAAAAAAAGAAATTCTAAAACAAATTTGGGAAAACTGAAATTATTAAGCAAAACAAATATCTGTGCCAGAACAGCCAATTAAGAAAGAATTATTATCTGTTCTGAAAGGAAAGATTCAAATTTTTTTTTTTAAAGAAAGATTATCCTCTCTGAAGAGAAGGAGTTTCCATCCATTGGGCAAGAAGGATACTCTGTTGTATGGAATATTAACTTTTCTACAGCTTTTTTTCCTTCTCTCACCCTGTTTATCTTTTTCCTGGTAATCTGGATTATTCTGGTTAAAAAAAACAGGATTGCCTTTCCCCTTCTTCAGCCACTGTTATGAGCAAGCAGTGCCAGTGCTCGTCATATAATGGAGTTCACATGAGAATTGTTACAGCTCCCTTGGATGAAGATGATAAAGTTGATTTTGTGGGATGGAACAATGGTAAAATTTTATAGCATACGTTAAAAAAAACCAAAAACGCATAGTGAAATCTGGTGAGTTATGCAAGTGCCAGAGCTTATCTGATTTAGAATGGGGCATAGACAAAATCACAAAATCAGTGTGACAAAATCCCATAAAATAATAGCTGGAAAAAATGTGTCCGTGCTATGAAAAAAAAAATAGTTTCTGAGATTTTGAATGAACTTTGCATAGAATAAATTCTATCCTGCAGTAGAATAAATGCTTGATATTATTGTAAAACCCAGTGCTTTTTAACTCTAGTATGAAAAAAAGCATGCCCTTTTTGCTTTACTGAAATTTCTTTTGGCAAATTAGTTCATGTTGTGATATTATTAATGCTGTTACATGCTCAGATGTTTTCACTGGGGATCCATAGATTTAACTTGATTTTAATAGTAAGATGGGCACTGAAAACCACATGTATCTGGGCAGGCCTTTGACAATTAATTGCTTGCTGGAAGTAGAAGGAACATGCATATCTGATAATATTGCTGTTGTACTTGGTTTAGTTTGTTTTTGCTATGCATTTTGTAATGTTTGAGTACTGCAATGTTAATATTTATGCTGTTATTTTATTTGGCTCTTACTTATATGTATGTGTATTCATACTTTTATGTAAGTCATCTTGGATAAATGTTTAATATGTAAAAAGGGAGAAACCAATGTATTGTACAAATTAATTAATGTTCATCAATTTCCCATTAGGCACACTGCAGCATCCATTAGAAGAAAGAAGAAAGGTACACATTCTCCTTCGGGCATCTGAGAGAGTAAATTGTGATCGATTGAAAGGTTTGAACGTTGGTCCTGGAACTATTGGTATGGATACCATCTTCCGAATTACTCAGTGGGAAAACCTTGATCGAAAATGTCCTATGCTTAGCATCAATCAACAATTGTCTGTTTTGTTAAATAGTGTCTGCATTTTAATTACTAAGTCAAAAGTGGATAACCTGAAGCAACATGAAAACATTTAAGCATTTTTTTTCCTGGAGTCAACAATATATTTGTGTCCTTTCTGATCTCTAACCTACTGATGCTTCTCTGATGGTGCTGAGTGTGGGGTGTGGGGTATATCTCACAACCTGCCCGTCAGTTGTTTGGTAGATTATTAGAAAACTTTTGGAGGAGTAAGGTGTTTAAAACACACACAGCATTCTGACCTCAGATGAACTTACACAATAAATTGAATGCAGTTGAGAAAGATGGGGGACAGGGAGATTGTATATTTGTATGTGTTGGGAGAAGTCTATATGTGTATTTAGGAACAGACTTTAGACCACTGTGGAAGCATGGGAGGCAGACTATTTTACATTCGTACAAGAAATATCTTCTCCATAAACATGCAGGAAAAGGATTGAAACAAAGTTATAATAGGCATTCTGATCATGCTCCTGGATTCTAAATTAGGTACTTCTGATGGAGGCTTTGTGGATATGCATATCCACAAGCTCCAATCCCCCACCTCAGTATCCAAGAGTTTGCTTATCAATGTAACAAAGTGATAGGCCAGTAAACAGTTTTTCATTTGAAATAGGAAATAAGACCCCCCACCTTTCAGTTTTTTCCTCTATTAGATTTTCTAGATGCGTTATCTTTTTCAAGGTATTTAGTTCCTCAAAGAAGTTGTCATTTTCCTATTCTAATGTTGGTGTGACCTTGCTGAGCAAACGGGTTATACAATAAACCAGAAAGCCAGTTCACCCTTTTGCTAGAGTTGGAATCTTCCTTAATGTAATCTTTAAGGAAAGTGCCTTGGAAACTTTATGAACTTTATGAAACAATCTCCATCAGTACAAAATGGCTTGGATGAGTATATCTCTGGCACGACTGAGAAGTCCTCCCTAGTATATTAAATATCTTGTGAAGATTAGCATATTTTGAATCATGGCTAGTTTCTTCTCCTTTTTTCAAGGTGTTTTTGGGAAGCTGCAGTTGCACAGTGCTTACACCAAGAAGTCATGGACACATCTTGGAAATGATGTTGCACCTGGAAATGAAAGGTAGGTGTTAAATTATAGGTAATAAGGAAGCTCTTTTTTATTTTTATTTTTTGTTTCTTTTTGAAGCCCTGCCCACTTTTTTGCAAGAGTAAATTGAAGAGTAGATTCAGGACATGGTAGCACCTTTCTGGCAATATTTTGAAATGATTCTGAATTAAACTTATTTGTATACTACCACATTAAAATAACTTTTGATGGCACACACATAAAAAAATCATATAACACAAAACCCATATAAAAATGAAAACTACAGCAAACCTACAAAAAGATGGCAACAAGAATTCAAATCAGGAAAAGGCTCTCTGAAAACATCTTTAGGAGCTTGCAGAAAACCAATAGAGAAGGAGTTACCTTGATCTCCATAGGGAGATAAAACAAACAAGCGATTTCCCCAGCACCACAAATTATTTGAAAATGTACGATGTGAGGATGTTTCTCCTGCTTGATTAAGTTAGATGAGCAGAAGTTCACTAGAGAAGGCCTGAAAGTTTCCACTTGTGAAGAAAATAGTTTGATGAGTCAAAATCAGAACCTTAAATTTGATCTGGAAACCAAGTGACAACCAATGCAAGGTCACAAAACTAATGGCATGTACTTCCAACATAAGGTACACAGATTGCTGCATTTAGAACCAACTGCAGTTTCTAAATATTATTTATGGGCAATAGAGGGTATTTCAGTAGTCTAGATGGCTGATGATAAGAGCATGAGTTGCTGGTGCTCATACCTCCAAGTCTTCTTACCACAGGTGAGGCCAGAACTGGCATACTCACCAGTTGGGCATACACCTCTCTGACCACATTTCTACCTGCTGATCCAACAGAAGCCAGAAGGACACCCACGTCGGAGACTTGCTCCCTGTTTATCCATACAAGAGTAACTCTTGGTGGTGATAGAAGACCTTGGTGCATTTGTAGAAATTTCAGCTTTTCAGGATTCCATTTAGATGTCTTCTCTTTTATCCAAACTGACAGGATCCAAGCACTGGGAAACAGAATCAACATCATCTCCTCTATAGCCCAGGGTAGCAATGTCCAGTTGGATGTCATTAGCATATTGATGATACTACACCTGAAACCATTGAATGATCCTTTCCAGAGGCTTTATATACTGTAGATATTGAAAAGCAGGGGAGACAAGACTGACTTCGTTGGTATCCCATAAGTCAAAGGACACCAAGCCAACCTTTCCTTCCCCACCAACACAGAATGGAAGGAGCTGAACCACTGTAAAACAATGCCTTTAACTCCACAGCCTTCCAGAACTTTGTTCATTACCTTGCTGGTACTGTGAGGGCAGATTTGCTAACACATTATTTTCCTTAATTATAGTCCAGTTCTTTAATTATTCCAGGAGAAAAATGAGTGCTACACTATTCTTCTAAATATGTCTTCATCTCACATTCTTTACAGGTTTGTGGTGCAAGATCATTTGGATTGGCATCCAGGTGACAATATTGTTGTCAGCTCCTCTTCATATGAAGCCCATCAAGCTGAAATAGTCACTTTGGAAAAAGTTAACAATCGTAGCATTAGGATCCGTGAACATCTTCTCCATAGACATATTGGTGTGCAATTTGTCTCCTTTGCTTAGATTATGTCACGAATTTTTTTTGCACTTTAAAGGCTACCTAACTTTCATTATTTTTTCTCAACAAACTTGCAATTATTCAATAGTGTTTTCTTTCTAGAGTACCTTAACATTTATATTGCTTTAATTAAGTAACAAAATGGGAATTACAAGTTATTCATAAAGTAGTTAATCTTATGAAGACAATCAATTGAAACATAGATTTATATCTGGAAGGACAAAGGTTGGAGTCCCACTCCCAATCCAACTACTACAAATTGATTTTAAGTTCACATGTAGGAGGCTATGAATGTACAATGTTATATCCAGAATTTTACAGGGAAGACTACAGTATGTGCATCTAGGGTCTAAATACAGGCAATCCTCAGTGATTTATAGTAGCGCCTAGTTTAACCCAGCCATCATTGAAGTGGTGTATAATCTGTTCCCATTATGTTCTTTTGCACAATGGTTAGATAATTTTAGAAGATATTATAAGTCATGGGCAGAGATACATTAGGTTTCTCTAGAGAAACTATAATCAACATATCAACATATATTGGAGCAGCAGGTATGATCTCATTCCCATTTTGTATCTTTCCCTCTCAGCTTAGTTTAAGGGCAGGTATTGCTTCTTAAATCATTTAAGTGGGCAATCAGCACTTATACAACGAATGAATTGTCTCAATTATTTTTGTATTTAACTGCTGTCTCATACTCCTAGAATTACAAATGCTTGCAACATTTTAGGTAGGTGCAATAAACTTTGACCTTATATTTAACCTCTTTTAAATTTGAGATGCCATGGAGCTGATTTAGGCTTGTAAAATATTTGATCACAAAACAGCTGAGGTGCTATGCTCCCTACTTCTGGTATGTTTTTCTCTGCATCAGTGATTGTTATATGAAAAAAGGGGAAAATAATGTAGTTAAAAGTGATAATAAAGTAAATGACTCTTTCCAAATGTCTGAATCTGTAATAAATTACAAAGCCCGACTTTACATAGCCTGGATATGTGAACTATTTTCATATGGGAAGAATTAATAGAGATCCCATGTTTGGTTTATTAAACCTGTTCCGCTTCTATTGCTTTCTGACATTTTGATCTCTGTAGGGCATTCCCATAGATTAGAAGATGGTCAATGGATTCTCCTGGCTGCAGAGGTTGGGCTTCTGACAAGAAACATTCAGATTAAATCTGACATGGATTGCATAGGAAGACTTCTGGTGAGACCTTGGGGCTATGCAAACCAAGATGCAGGTACTTAAGTATTTATATTTATTTTACACATTGTTCTCAATCCATATAGCTTAGAAGAAACATATTTTAATTTTCTAGATTTCTCCTGTTTTTTTTAAAAAAGAAGAACATGAATTCATTTGATAGTTATCACACCAAGCCTACTATTATGGGTGATTTTTCTTTCTTCCATTCAATCTTGTCCAATTCTCAGAGATTGCCTGGACAAGTCCCTGCAGTTCTCTTGGCAAGGTTTTTCAGAAATAGTTTGGCATTGCCTCCTTCCATCAATTGACCCAAACCCCCCTTATGCATGTGGGAATTACCATATAAATGATTCTTTATTTTATTAATAGTGTGATAATATAGTAATAATTAGTGAGGAAAGTAATAGCAACTGAGTTTAAAGTGTGCTATTTGAAGTGAAAAACTATTATCCTCTATAGCAAATGTTATATAGGCATTAATGAAAATAAAACCTGGATCACCAAGTAACTCCTTAGTTACTGTTTATGCTTTCTTTTTTAATTTGGAGTAGTATTATCTTAAGGATTCATGAATTAAGAACTTCTAAAGTAGCATCAATAGAGTACCTTTTACCATTGTTTCTATTTTTCAAGGCATGAAAGGTTATCCTGTCCCCTCCAACCCATCCCTTCCAAGTACTGATTCTTAAATCTGTCCTTCTCCCATCTTGCAGGTGTGCTTCAGCTTTCAAATGTTGAAATTTTGAACTTTGGATCTTCACAATCTCCATCAGTCGACATCACAAATTCATCCCTCAAGTCTTTTATAATTTCCTCCAGCATTCATCACAGCTGTGGAGTTGGTATTCAAGCCATTACAAGTAGTGGGCTCTTGCTACGTGATAATGTGATTTTCAATACAATTGGGCACGGTATACATTTAGAAGGCCAAAATCATAAACTCATCAGCAATCTTGTTGTCTTAAGCAAACAACCCGGGAACTTGAAGTTCTGGATTGCTGGCATCAAAACAAATGCAGTCGATAGTAGTGTTATGCTACATAATAATAGTGTGGCTGGTTCGGAACGAATAGCTTTTCATATCAAAGGTCAAGAATGTTTCTTATCAGAGGATCTTTACAATGGCAATGTAGCTCATTCAAGCCTTCATGGGGTTCATTTATATAAAGGAGATGGCTTTCCAAATTGCACTAAAATTACAGGCTTCTTGTCTTACAAAAACTATGACTATGGGATAATGTTTCATCTTGTAGGAAGTGTAGTAGTTGAGAAAGTGATATTGGTGGACAATGTTGTGGGACTCTTGCCAGTACTTTATGGGCCATCGGCTAAGCTGCACTTTCACCAGAAAAAACAGCACCTGAAACTAAGAAACTCTGTCTTCGTGGCTACTAGCACTTCCTTTGATTGCATCAAGGACAGAATCCAGCCTCTTTCAGCCTATAGTACAATTACAGATCGAGCTCCACGTAATCCCTGGAGGGGCCGAACTGGCATGTTATGGCCATCTTTTACTTTGGACTGTAATTGGTGGCCTGATGCTCCATGGCATAAAATAAGAAACTATTCAATAGTTATGGGAGTCACAACTCTACAAGGTTAGTACTTTAAGAGCTAATAAATAATATGGTCTAATAAATACTGAAATAATAAATACAATATTAAATCCTGGAACTACAAATGGTGCTTGGTTGTTAAAATGTTATTTAAAGAATTCTTAGGAACCTCACATATTTTATTAAAACAAACTTCAGACAAGCAGATCTAGTATGGTGCTGCAGATTATAATTGACCAAAGCCCAGTCCTATGAATATTTTTTAGGAATGTTCTGATTTCAAATGCAGCTGATCCTGATTTTGTATACTATTGTATCTAAATCCAAACTTTAATACAGTCTTAGGTCAAAATACATGTATTTGTGTCACTTTTGTTCTGTTTCAAGATACACATGCATACCTGTTCTAAAATGATCGGCACAAAATTATTAAGATTTTTTTAAAATGACACCAGCAAAAAAAGAAAAAGTAGTTACAGTTGAGAGACCAAGAACTTGTCCCATAAAATATACAGTTATGTAATAACAATGTTTCTCACTGTAAAATGGTTATGTAAGAAAAGACTCATTTAAATGGAAAAAAGACCCAAATAAATCTCTCTATATGCTTCTGATGAAAGTGGGCGTGTATCTGTGTGTGTGTGTGTGTGTGTATGTGTGTGTGTGTGTGTGTATGTATACTGAATCTCATGAGAAGCATGAGAATCTATGAACATATTATATATTCACTGAGTTTGTGAATATACTAGATTAATTTAATCTAACATGAATAAATGGGGATGTGGTTTTGCATACTCTTCCCAAGACAAATTAACATGATTAATATGAAATATTGTTAAGAGAGCCAGTTTTGTCTAGTTAAGACACCAGGCTTAACAATAAGGAGACTGCCTGGGTGACTCTGGTTTAGTCACTCTTCACACCCCATGACATCAGCCTTGAGTGACAAAATAAATCAATTCCTGTCCCAATCAATGGATCAACACTTGGCTGATCCAAAAAATGGACCCTGCACTTGAGAAAAAACATTAAGAAGAAAAAAAGTAAATGAGAAAACTGTTAATTTTAACTAATTCACAATCATGGCAAACTGACTTATTTGAGTTGCTTAAATTATCCATAATTGTAACTAAATACAATTAATTATAGGCCAGGTTGACATTGCTTGCTGTAGTTAACCATAATTCCTGTCTTGGCTATACAGGAAAGATAGGAAGTAAAAGAAAAATTTATGGCAGAGGTGGGTTGATGCCAGTTCGCACCAGTTTGGGCGAACCAATTGTTAAGATTCTGCACAGTTCGGTGAACCGGCAAATCCCAACACTGGCTGGCCCCGCGCCTGCTCATTTTTCAGGTAATTTTGGGCCATTTGGGGGGTCATTTTCAGGTCATTCTTTTTGGCTGTTTTTGGACAAGAAATGGCCTGAAAACTACCTGAAAAACAGCCTGAAAATGTCCTGAAAATGTTCCCAAAAATGGCCAAAAAAACGGTTTGTTTTTTGGCTTTTTGGCCATTTTTTTGGCCATTTTTTTGGCCATTTCCAGGCGTTTTTCAGGCCGTTTTTGGTCCAAAAACATCCCAAAGAATGGCCTGAAAACATCCCAAAAACGGGCCTGAAAATGACCCAAGAAACAGCCAAAAAATGGGCCAAAAAATGGGCGGGGGTGGCACCAGCCAGTGGTGGGATTAGCTCCAACTGGCTGAATCCTACCTCTGCCTTTGAGGCAAATGGTTGGGAGGCAGGGCTGGGTGTGATGAGTGATGACACCCACCCAGTCACATGACCAACCGGCCATGCCTACCCAACCAGAGAACCGGTTGTTAAAAAATTTGCAAGCCACCACTGATTCATGGCCTGATGCCATTCATTTTTCCTTGTTTATATCTTGTTAAAATGGGGATAGAAATGGGCTCTTTTTAAAACTTTGGAAGTACAACTCTTCAAATTATCTGCCATTCACCGTGACAGTTGGAGCTGATGAGATCTGGTGTTTAGAACAGATGGAGGACATGGTTACTCTTGAAGTAAACTGTGCTTAGCATGATATCTATGTACAACTACTGTTTTCTCCTGTCCTTCTGAGAAATAGAAGAAAAACTGACACAACTGTCTATTTTGCTAAATAGTTTCTGCTGAAAACAAAAATGAAGACACTTCTAAAAATTTATACAGAACATTTAAGTATCAATTCAGTAAGCCCCCAAGACGTAAATTTCTCACAGGAATCAATGAGATCTTTAACCGAACTTAATCCTAAAAACATGAATCCTTTATTTAAAAGAGGAAAAAAAGTTTGTAAACCTATGTGAAGTTAAACAAATTTTACCTCTAATTTCTACTTCTAGCTGACTTTTTTAATCAACAATTAAAGTAGCAAGATTACACCACTAGAACTTACAGTCTTCTACTTTCTAAACTTAACCATTAGACCAAACTGACTCTCTATGTAAATTAGTTGAGTGCTGCCATTTTCTTACAGTGTTTTTACTTTCTCTTCATCAGATATAACCTTTGATGGTTTTAAAAAGAGTTGCTATACTGATGACCAAGACATCTGCATCATGACAAATCCAGGACATGGAGGCATCTTGCATCTGATTACATCTGAGCAGACCAGAATGCTCCATATCAGGGCACAAAATATGTTCTATTTTCATCCACTGCAAACAAGGTACACTTACAATCATGTATAAGTAACGCACTTTGGATAACTCTTGCTGAGATTTCCACAATATTTGGGTTGATATATTTATAATATGTAAAACTATTGGTGATTTGTTTTTCTTAGGTTGGGTTGTTTTCTTCTACCTCTTGTTTTATCTTATTTCAGCTCCAGTTAAAAGAATACAGAGTAGATTAGAATATGCATAAGATCACAGTGTACATATAAACAGCAAGTAATGGATTAAACAGTTTTCCAAACAAAATATATCATTGCATTATGTTTGCCACTTGAGCAAAAAATGAATGCTGAGGAATGTGACTATCTGATACATACACTGATTTAGGAAGAAGTTTGGTGAACTAAAGGTGTTCCCCATTCTAGCTCCCATCAATACAATACTACTTAGAATCATTACTTTACATTTAGGCAAAGTACCTGCAATATCATCTGTAAAGCATTAAAGAAGCATACGTGCATCGCCATTTTTGGGGGGGAGAGTTTATTTTTTACTATCACTATTACAAGACACTGAGCTTGTCAGCTGGAAAGCTGCAGCCCGAGTTCGAGACCTGAGTGCTTTGCGACAGGGTGAACTCCCATTATTTGTCCCAGCTCCTGCCCACCTAGCAGTTTGAAAGCATGCAAATGCGAGTAGATAAATACGTACCACTTTGGCAGGAAGGTGACAGTGTTCTGCGTGCCTTGGTGTATAGTCATGCTGGCCACATGACCATGGAATTGTCTTTGGGCAATGATGGCTCCCTCGGCTAGGAAACAGAGATGAGCACTACCCCAGAGTCAGACATCTGGATAGGGGAAACCTTTCCTTTATTACTATTATGCTGTCTCCTATTTAACTTACATGTATATCAGTAATTGGTACGTTTGGTATGTTCCCTGGGCTGAGTTCAGGATAATTTCTCCCATGTCTCATATTTTTACCTTTCTTGTCAGAGTAAATGAATCAATACCTGGCTCATCTGGTAATGAGATATGTGAGAACTCAAGGAAAGCTCTTTTCAAAGATTTGGATGGAAGTGCCCTAGGATTGGATTCACCTGTATCAGTTTTCCAAAAATTAGAATCGGATTGGGAACAAGCATGCCAGGATGCTGGTAAGTTGCTAGTCATGGGTAGACAATAATACTGAAGAATTTTATATGTGTGAGAGAGGAACTTAGAAGAAATCCAGTGCTACTGTGGGCATTTGATCACAATTATTCCTGGATATATATACTTGGTAACTTTATTCCAGAAAGATGGCAGTATGACAATAAAGAATTTAGAGTCATTGTCTCAGGGGTACAGTTTCCAATTGTATATGTCTCTCCTAGTTCCAGGGCAAGTAATTTAATTCAACATAACCTTTATATGTATTAACAGCAGCCTGGTCCACATTTATTCTTCAATAGAGCAAGGTAATTTTATTCACTTTTCACAAGCGTTTTGAAATCCCTTAATGAGAGATGCTTTCTAAACAATTGACCTAATAAGATTTTGTGTGAATCCCACAGAGAATGGTAGGCCCGCCGGCATCAAGTCCTGCTCAGACTTTTTAGAGTAAACTGCCTTTTCAAAAGAGCTATTTTGTTATACAGCCATGTGCTGAAAGTGCATGCAGTGAGGCTCGGTTCTCATCCTGATTAAGACTGTGCTATGACTCCAGATAAACTCTTTAATTACAGTTAGTATCTCTGGAGCCTGCTGTTCATGATGGTGGCCATTTTGCAGAAAAGTTACATCATTTATGACTTCTGCTGGATAGGAGCTTAATGCAGGAGACTGTAATTAATCCCATTTTCCATCTTGCCCTGGAAAGCGATTAAGCACAAAAAGAACTTTAATCTTTAAACAAAATGTTTAATCTTTAACTAAAACGTCTAATGTCTTCCAGGGTAAAAGGCATTTCTCTAAGGATCTGTCTTAGAGGCTGCTTAGAGGGCTGATTAATTCACTGTCTTGCACAGACATGATCTTACCTCCTACTTTTGTTGATCTGATTATGAATCACAAGTCAAAGTCAGACACCAAGGTCCATCAAATACATCTTTAAAGGCAGGTTTAATCACTCTTTATGTTCATGCACATATCAGGCCATAAGTTTCTTGATTTGTCATCAGAAAACAACCATCTTTGCCATTTTAAGAATTTCCAGAAGAGTTTTCTAGAAAAGGACATATATGGAAGTCGTTGAGAAAAGGTCCTTAGAAGGATGTGACATTGAGCTAATAATCAGTGTCATTAGTAAAAACCTTTTTTTTAAAAAAAGAAGAAGAAATTGATCATCCACTTCTATCTCAAATGTACTTGCACATCTTGGGAACCACTTTGTTTATTGGGTTTTCATTTTCAAGCATGGACAGGAATCATATCTCCCTTATTTTAATGACCCATCATTTATAGAAGTGCTTTGTAGTATATCCCTTAACTGCTGCACTATTTTTTGGTGAATCCCAAAGCATTCATTCCTGGAACTTCAATTCTGAAAACAAATGAGATGCTTTATCACCATATTTTTCTTTTCTGGTATATTAGTTAACTTTTTATATTATGGTTTATTTTTATGTATCAAGCTTTAATTGGGGGGCATCGATTTTTATGATGTATATTATATGATAACTCTTTGGTAATATGTTGAGATAATGGAAAATAACACCATACAAGGAAATTTCCTTTCCTGATAACTACTGATCTATACTCCTGCGTTGGGATGTGCTTTCTTTATCTACATAAAATAATTGTAGAGCATAAACAAGATGACACTGATGGAGATACTGAGGATAAGTACAGTTACCAAAGCAATGAGGGGAAAAGCAAATCTTAAATCCAAAACAGGCAGAAAGTATGGCAAAGAGACTCAGACAGAAAACTTCATATTCACAGGAATATAAGAAGCAAGAAGTATAGCACAATCAGATTGGTAGCATTTTTTCATTATAGCCCTTCTCCATAAAATTAGTCTTAGTTTCCCTGTGAACTTGATTCCTGGTATGGTCTACATAGTGGAGCTAAGAGCAACTGAAGTTTTTACTGTTTTCCTGCTATCATGACTGTTTTTATGTACGTTGAGAAGCGTTAGAACAGGAAAGAGATATTAACTAGATTTCCTTCTCCTACTATCATAACCAACCAACCAACCAACCAACCAACCAAATCAACATAATACAATATTTTTTTAAAAAAACCAGAATGGTTTTGATGAACAATATCCTCTAATACACAAAAGAGAAGTTAATTTTTGAACAAGGGGGCCTGCAGGAAAGTTAAAAACATTTTCCAGAATGCTACTGTATTATGGAAAAGGCTGTTAAACACCCCCCCCCCAATACACAGGTAGTCCTTGACTTACAAACACAATTGAGCCCAAAATTTCCATTGCTAAGCAAGACTCACTGCTAAGTTCAATGAGTTTTGCTCCATTTTACAACCTTACTTACCACAGTTATTGAGTGAATCAGTGCAGTTAAGTTGGTAGTACAGTTGTTAAATGAATCTGGCTTCCCCGTTGACTTTGCTTGTCAGAAGGTCACAAAAGATGATCACATGACCCTGGGACACTGCGACTGTCATAAATACATGCCAGCTGCTGTTGATCTGATTTTTTGATCATGTGACCACGGGGATGCTGCAAAAGCCATAAGTATGAAAAATGCTCCTTCGTCACCTTTTTCAGTGCCATTGTAACTTCAAATGGTCACTAAACTAATGTTGTATGTCAAGGACTACCTATATATAAAACCCTCCAAGGACCTTTTTATGCACTGCATGAATATTAAAAACTATATGTCCATTCAAAATGGACCTGAAAGAACAGGTTAGGAAAAGATTGTCATAGAGAAAATCTATCTATGTGGTTGCTAGGAGTTGAAAAATCACTTAACGGCACATAATAAATTAAAAATAAGAATTTTAAAACATATGTTTGAAAGAAAAAAACAACAGACAATTACCCTTAACTTGTCACAGGGGTCACTTAATTTTCAGCCAGCTTCTGAGCGGTATTCTGGTTCCTTGCACTATAACCGAGAAGTGAGAGGCATGTTTGAAAAATGAAGGGAATGGATTTAGCAGAAAGAATTCCTCCTGAAAAGTTATAACAGGTGAATGGAAATAATTCTTAAATTCTAGACATCTGTTCTGAGAGAAACTGGATTCATAAGGATGTGTCACAAATGAATTTTAAATAGGGTGAAAAATAGAATTCAGAGGAATTTAAGATTAATCCATTTGACTGATGTTGTTCAAAGAACGGTACAGTAATTGCTTATACGTTGAGAGATGGGCGATAGGACAGCTAGACTTTATAGTTCCCAGATGAAAATTAAGTAAGTAACAAGGTCGGCCTTCTCAAGAGTGAATAAGCCTCACTCTTTACAGGATTTGCATGTGAACTTGAAGAATGGCATTGCTCTAAATTTCCCTGGCATATCCATAACGAAGACAAACTGCTGAGTGTCAGTGCGCAGTACTTGACACAGAAGAAGTGCTGTGTTTTGCAACAATTAATTTTGCAGAGGAAGCAGCCTGCTTAAAGATGCCTGCAGCACTCACTAAAAGTTGTGTTGTTTTTCAAGGCCACCAGATACACAGTTGGCTAGGCTGCCTAATAAACAAAACAACAATGCAAAACCCTTTGCCTGGTGGGGCTTGCTAGAGAAGGTAAAATGAATAATGCTTACCTGCCAGGGGTGGGTGAAGATAATAATTGTTTAGCCTGCAGCGGATCTCTGTAAGGGTTAAAAATGACAGAGATATTAGGTGAAAACTGTAAGATTGTTCGGTTTGAAGCTTTCAGCAATACCCAGACTGTTATTTACCGGACTTGGTCGATTTACTTCTTAATGCAATAATGACCTGTGAAATGAAACGTGAGCTAGACAATTGTTCCTCATTGTTTCCAGTAAAACATTCTTTCATACCCCATTAAACCACCATTAATTCCATATGAAAGAGAAGCCAGCACAAATACACTGAACCTGGTTTTCCTTTTTCTCTGTCACCAGAGTCCCTCTTTTTGCTTTGTTCCTCTAACCCTGTCATGTTTGCTATAGGACAAATGGCGTGTTTGTAGATGAAGTTTTAAACAATATACAATAAAGCCATATAAATATTGATTTAAGGCTGTTGTTGTTTCAGTCAAGGTTTGCCATATTCATTCTACGTGCTGTGTCTGAAGTCAGTGGAGTGCAGTTACTGGGAATGAAGGGGATAAATATGAGACAGGGACTGGTGATGGGGAGAACTCATTTTATGCCGTTGATGCTTTTGAAGGGCTTAAGGATGGGCAGAAAGGATTGCTGTTAATTTAATATAACACCCCCCCCCCCCATGTTGCATGTAATTCTTTTGCCTGCTGTGCTGCAGTGTCCACATCTATTGCAATTTGGGGGGAATTCTTTAATTACCCAGAGAGAGGGAAACTCAGTCTTCAGATTGTGTGTGTATGTTGTAAACCTCCCAAAAAGGAGAAAGGGAAAAGGGGAAATGAAGTGGATTATTATTATTTAGCGTATGATGAGAACAGGACAGAAGTGAAATAAACAGATATATACTGTTCATGTAATTATAAGTAAAACTTTTATGGGGGTATCGTAGTGGTTTCATAACTGAATATCCAATTCAGCTATCCAGGCGATCGCCTCTGGCATTGGTTCGTGCAGATCTTCTAGGGAACCAGAGAATGCCCGTCATGGGCAATCTTGCACAATATGTTTAATAATAACAATTAAGTGTATGGAACCATGGGAAGGAGAAGAAGGAATCCATGGGAATGGGGCCACAGTAAATAGAATGGATGAAACCATGGGGACAGAAAACCTAGTTGCCTATAATGAAAAACCCAGATCCTAAGAGAAGGAAGAAATTTCTGTGTAGTGGGATATTAGGAAGTTGAGAGTGGGTGAAGGACAGAGAGAGGGAGAAAGGTTTACAATGTTTCTCTGTCTAATATAACAGAGAAATCTGACAGAACGCAAGGCCTTGCTTTCTGTGAAACGGGCATTTTAGATGAAGTAGCTAGCTGTGAGAAACAGGAAAGTGAAAACATGATTAGTTTGGAGATCACAGTTGCTCCAGCAGTTTCCATACTGGTCCTTTATGTCCTGAGCAAATTATTAAAACACTTAGTTCCCCTTTTTACTTGCTGAGATCCTCTTGGCTTTGGGGGTATGATACCTTATATTTGGTGCCTGTTTTTTTCTTTCTTCCTCTATTTATTATGGTCATAGACTGGGATATTCACATAAAATCTAACAAAATTCATAAATACAAAAGTAGCAAAAGATCCAGGAGGCAACAAAAATGATCAATTGATTGATTAAATAAACAATCAAATAAATAAACATTTGACTGCTTTTGTGAAGTTTCAAGCAGAAAGCTTCAATGGATAAAGGATGTAACAAGCTTGCCTGTGTTTTGATTGTCTTATCTTTTAGTTTTTTTATGTTTTAGCCTCCTATTTTGTGAGTTCCCAAGAGTCCTCTGATTACAGTGGAGTATAAGTTAGGTCCCGTTCACTAAAGCAAGTTTTTTTGGTAAGGGGAATGCAGTTTTGCGACACTACCAACACATTTTTATATATGGGGTTTTTTCCCCTGCCATTCAGTTTTGTTTTATTCTTGGGAATCTGCCTGAACAGGTCCCTAAAGAGCTTTTTTGGCAAAGTTTTTCAGAAGTACCCTGCCATTGCCTCCTTCCTAGACTACCTGTATATTCGAAGAAGCATCTGTGCTGCATGAGAATACAGTGGACAGACTATGCTTTGATTTCAGCAAAACACTAATGATGTAGTCTATGACATTCTGATTGGCCTGCTAATTAAATATGGACTGGTTAGTATAATACGCAAATGAGATTTGCTCATCAACGTTTGCTTGTTTAAGTAGAATGTAAATATCACATATAGTGGTATAAGTGCCATGCCCTGTTTTCTTTAACGTTTATGTTAATGATTGGATGAAAAGGAGACAATGTTTATCAGATCTGCATATGATTCAAGATTCAGTACAATACCTCCTAGAAGCACAATGTGGCCTCTACTTCGGTTGTATGATCCTAGCAAAAGAAATTGCTGCTTTAAGCAGCAGTAGACAAGTTCTACATCCCAAGGTGCTAAAAACCCTCCCACCTTTTTGAAACTGAATCTAAGCATTGCCAGATTGAAAATGGATTTGATTAGATGCCTCAAGTAGTTGAAAAGTGTTATATTAGTCTGTTTTTTATCATCCCCAAGGATAGAACACAGAATAACTAACATAAATTTGCAAGATGGCAAAAAAAATAAAAACAATAAAAACAAAAAACCAAACAAGGTGTTAGTGAAAATGAATTACAAAAGGGAGCTCCATTTCACTAGATGTGTTCAAGGAGATGTTGAGTAATCGTCTCTCATGGATGCATTGATTTAAATCTCAACACTAAGTTTTATTTGATGGTCTCAGCAGTTTCCCTTCCAATGCTGTACTTTTATTATTCTATTCTCCTTTCAGCATTCTACCTGCCACGTTCACACGAGCTCCAGTATTATACCAATCTACTTCCTTTTCTTAACTGCAGAAAGTAAAACCTCTCCATTTTATAAAATGATATATTAGACAGGATTACCACCTCTACCATGCTGGTTATGACCCCAAGAGATATTGATTGCGGCAGTAACCAAGTCACTCCTAAGTCTTATGCTGTGACATCACCCACATTCACTACATATTGGGGATTCAGTGTGATGTAAGTTGGGATTTAGTAGGATTTCCAGCAGACGGGCAAGAAAATGAAGTAAATGAAACTTTTTGGAGGGTTACATTAATCTTTCCAAAAGGAATATGGAGACATTAGCTAAGCCTGAAAAAATATACTCAAAATAGAACCAGCAGTTTGCATCTATGAATGGGATCTCATTTTCTGTTTCTGTTAATCACTACTGACCACAGTGAGCTGGAGGCTAGAAAATAAAGTGCAAGGATAAAGAAAGGGGAACTGATTTTATTGTTCTTGTCGTGAGATTTTAAAGAAACATGGCATGGAAAAAATGTCAGCAAAAATCATGACCCAAATCTCTTTATAAAGAAATGAGTTCATAAAAGGTACAAAGAACTTGGAATTGCCTGCAGGCTGTTACATATAGAGGGTGAGTTTCCTAGTAATTAAAATTCACATAAGACCAGAAGTAAGCAAGTATACTGTGTATTTGAAGCCTGGGAAAAGAGGCACTCGGGGAGTAGTTTCCTTTGAAGAGCATTTCTTAACAGCTTCTCCTTTCTATGGAGGTATGAAATTTGCATAGAAATGGTGTGTGTGTGTGTGTGTGTATTTGGGGCCCTATGTAATTTCTTAATTGTGTTTATATCACGCCTCTGCTCCTGAATTGTGCATAAAATTTATTTTGCTTTATTGTTAATTGGACAAAGTGTACCTCCAGCTGCTATTATGGTGCAAATCTCCCATCTTCTTCCATTTTTGGAACCAAACCTCCTGTTTACGTGTAGATAGGAACATGTTTTCAGTGATATGCACAAACTCTTAAATATGTATTTTAAATGATGTTACAAAAATATCAGTTATTTTTCCTTTTTACTGCCCTAGCAAAGTAGCATCGGGATCAAGTTTTGCTGCAAAATCTGAAAACATGAAGCAGTGTAGAATAAGATTACAGTGATGTGCCAACATGGGAGGAACTATCCATAAACATATTTCATATTTCTCACAGAAACATACAGTTTGGGAGTTTGTAAAGATCTAAATTGGTTGAAATTAGTTGAAAAGTCAACTAATTCTACCGCATTCTGGAAAATGTCAAATATAACCAATGAAGTACATTCTAGTTTATTGTAAAAAACTTAGGCCATGATTTATTTGGCTTGGGGAACCCTGTCAATTTTTTTTTAAGAGCCCAGATGATTAAGCATCAATTGTGTAGCAGGAAATAGTCAATAACTAAGTGCTCCTGTTGGTATTATTGTTTTTGCCAATCTGCTAGCCATCCTCACAGCAAAATATGGTCAGGAATGGAGGAGAGTTCCAAAGGTGCTTTTTTTCCCTGGAAAGTAGACTTTCTTTGAATATATTTTGCTTCTCCTCCAAAAAGCTTCTTCGAATCTGACAGGATAGTGGGGAATTGAAGGATATATATTCCTTGCAGACGGCTTCCATTCCCAACTATCCTGTCAGAACTTAAGAAGCTTCTTGGATGAGAAGTGAAACATCTTCAAAGAAGAAACAAGAAAGTCCAGTTGCCTCCAGAAAAAAAGCACTTTTGGGACAACGACAATCATGACCTGGATAATTGAGAATCTCTACAGATGACTGGAGGAGACAGGCACAGTCAGGCAAACCCTTTGCTTAAAAAAAGCCTGCAATTTGGTGTGGCAGAAGATACTTGACCCCATCCTACTGATGAAAGTCATGCCCTTGACTATAATCAAGTCAACCTATGAAAACTGAAATTGCCCAGGCTGTTGTTGGCATTAACAAAGATTTCAAAAATCTGAAACAAAGTTTTCCATCAGATAAAGTGTGTGTGTGTGTGTGTGTGTGTGTGTGTGCGCGCGCGCGCAATCATCTATATGTCTATGTGCCATCTTATGCCAGATCCAACCTTAGTGGAAAACATTTTTCCCATCTTTGCTATATAAAAACTTTTGCCTCTGTGGTGTCACAGTATTTTAACTAAAATTCCATTATATTATTAATATAATATATCAATAGTCTCAAATACTGCATCCACAAGAACATTTTTAATTGTTAGAGAAGGTGAAGGAAGAGAAATTAAATTGAAATAATATGTTGATCTATTTTTGGTGTAAGAAAAAAACTAACTAAAAAACTCCTTCCTTCAGATTGGACTAACTTGATTTACATCCAGGCCTAATATAGCAGGACTGTTTTTGTGAATTTCAGCTCTTCTATGCCTTTTAGCAACTGTCTAGTAGACAGAGATCAATGGGTGAATATTAGGCAAGTATTTCCCAAGGAGTCTGACATTCTGGTAGGATCATCAACCTTTGTGAAAAATGCAGTTACATAAATCCTAGGATGTTGCTGCACGTGGTTTTGACATTATTCAGGTGAAAAGATCCATCATGGGAACTACAAATTCCAAGTAGCCTAATGGTCTGATTGGATGGTAGCAGCTATACAAAACTATAGGGTTGCTGTTGTTTCCTCAAGACATTGCTGTGATGTCATAGGACTATGAGCTTAACTTGTAATGGGTTCAGAGTTTCTCAAAGGAGATGCTTACTACCACAATAGCGCTTTTTGAACTTTGACAGGCAACAACTATGACAAATGTGCCATGTTTAGAGATAGAAGGGCTGCAAACACTATGTTGTGTTGCTTTTATAAAAGAGAGGGAGGGAGGAAGGAAGGAAAGTCAAAAGAAGAACACAATTTTAAAAGAAGAGATAAAAATAAGGATTCTTATTTTTACTTGAGAGTTGTATTTTGAGAAGCTTACACTTAGAGAAATTTTTGTAATAAGATTTTGAACCTAATTATAAAGAACAGAGAATTTTACATGGGAAAAACACACACACACAGATGATAGATAGATAGATAGATAGAGAGAGAGAGAGAGAGAGAGAGAGAG
>JANHFL010009411.1:161208-175862 GCA_032468155.1 Oxyrhabdium leporinum | reverse complement strand
TCGCTCTCCCTCTCTCTCTCTCTCTCTCTCTCTCTCTCTCTCTCTCACACACACACACACACACACACACAATTGGTATCAATGGATGACAAGCTTGGTCAATGACTGTCAACCTTATTGATTGATTGATTGATTGATTGATTGATTGATTATTTATTGATTTGCTGCCACTATTGCCAATAAAATCAATTAAGTCTTGGACCAGACTTAAGCCTAAAGTGTAAAGTCTTAAAAGGGGAGCTCTTTAGTCTTGGGGAATCTTATAAAGATTCTTATACATTAAGCATTTTGATAAGTGTATATTGTTCTACGGAAAAAAAATGTTCCATTTTTTGGAAAATCTGTTAGCATGAAGAGTGTCAAAGTTCACTGGATATTGACCCCCAAACCTGGATTCACATCTCAGAGGTCAGAAAGTTGCCAATTGCCTATCCAAGGGGGGCAAAATAACTACTGAGGATCCAGAGAGGCAAAAGTCAAATTCTATAATCAAGAAGATATTGTGACGTTTTCCAAAGTTAATTCCTGCAGGCAATTCCAGATTGATTATTCTACTACTTTAAGTTACATGTGGAATACCAATTATGAAACATGGCATATTATTAATATAATTGTTCGGTATATTATTAAGGAGTCAGGTTTTCTATGTGCATACACCCTGCAATATTCTGTCCAACTAATGCATAAATTACAATTGTATCAGTGGTAAAGGGGATCAAGCTTTGACTCTATTGCCTTCAACTGGGCAATGTAATGGCAGAAACGCAATCTGATCATTATCTGTGCCTAGCCTGTTCAAGCTGCTATGCGAAGAAAAGCTGTGCTTTAACTTTCCTTTTCATTGCAGAGGAAACTGTTTTATTCTGGTAGGGATTGAAAAGCAGCTCTAAAGCATAAATATAAGAAAATATAAGAAAATATAAGTGTTAATCCCATTATAAAGGTAGTCTACATTGTGTAAAATCTGTAAATTGATGTTCTTTTGTAAATATCTGGAGTCAGATCCAGGAACAATGGTCTTGGATCATCTGTGATTACTGGTTTACATTTTGTGGTTAGGTTTGTGGGTATTTCACATGCTTTTGTTCTCATTCATGGTGCACTATGCTAACAGAGAAGGATTCTCGAATAATTAAACATAACATTTCTATTCTGGAGCAATCATTTGATTTCCAGACTTTATTTTTGTAAAGGAACAGGATCATTTATTAGTGATGAGAGAACTCCCTCTAGCAAAAACAAAACAAACCATACTGATTTTCTTTTCTTTTTGAGGGAAAAATACCCCTTTTCCTTTGAAAGTGCTAAGAAAACTATGGCGTTTTCTTAATTACTTAACATCTACTGTAGCCACAAGAAATGTATGCAGAATAGGCAGCTTGTCTTACAGCACATCTGCACACTCTCTGGCTATTTTCACCTTCCTAAGAAAAGATACCTGATCTTTGAGAAGAATGAGATGAGTAATCAACGATTGCTACAGGCAGGAGCTCTTTTCTGGCTCTCTTTAAGTAAAGATCACCCTCATGAACATTCCTGCATCATTTTTCTCCCAGCTCAGTTTGGAATGTTATGACAGACAAGATTCTTTTTCCTTGAGCATCACTTTTAGTGACTACATCATCCTCACTTTTCAAAGGTGCTTGTTTGAGAAAAGTTTCTGATGTAGTTGGCAGGAGTGGGTGTATGTGTGATGAATCCCATTTATATTAGACCCATTTAGGAAGGACTGAGTTTGACTTAATGTTTTCAACCTGGGGAAATGTGTATTCTGGAAACCTTCAATTGGGAATTTATTTCCCTTTCCACGGTTTATTTCTTAGAAAGAGATAGAGAAAAGGTACATTTGGAGATGAGAGTCTCAAAATCTTCTTGCTTTAAAAAAAAAAACCTGGTAACAATTCTCTTGCAAGTTTATTTGACTAATTATTTCATTGCTTGTCAAAGAGCATACTTTTGTTTTGTAGTAACAAACAAGCTCCTTCCTCTTCCATTTCTCTAGCAAAGCTGCAGTGGTGGTGAGTACACACACTCTTGCTAACTGTTATGATGTTTGCTGTCAGATTCATTTATTTATGCAACTGCTGTGGAAGGGCCCCAGGCGGATAAGCAGCCATGCAAGATTTCAGAGTCCTGGTGTGGGGTCATGAAAGGGAAAGAAAGGAAGAGATGGGCGGGGGGGGGGAGTGTTGGGGAAAAAGACCACTGGTTATGAGAAAGGAACTGACACAGGAAATAGTCACATATGGCACAGATTTATTGTGTCCAGGACTTCCCATTCAAATCCCATTATAGCTACAGCTTAGAAGGCTTGGAGCAGCTTGGAGCACAACCCTCATTTGTTTTTAGATCTGGCATCCAATGAAATCAAAGCTTCATCCTCAAAACAGAAGTGATGTGTTATCATGCCATGGCGAAGGAGCCAGAGCTTGGTAGCACATTTGAAAAGAATGCAGTTTTGCATTCTGTTGTGGGAAGCAACCAATCAGAACTGCAAAAGGGCTGGAGGCAGCTCTGTGTGTTTCTGGGTATGTCAAAATAAACTGGTGAACTTTAGGTTAAATTAAAGCAGAAATAACTGGAGAGGGTAATATAGAACATTAAAACTCTGTGACACAGAAAAGATAAAGACATTGGGAATTTTCAGCTCAAGATGTGGAAGAAAGTTGCTTATGAGGAAACAATGAAGGACTAATTGCATTGGAAGATGTTTTAATCAGGCTGCAGATTTATCAAAATGCATTCCTACCATAAGATAGGAAATGATTTTTGAATTATTGTATCTCCACCTGTCAAGTATGAACAACTAGATCCATGTTTGAAGAGTTCAATTAGCAACTTTATTGCTCATGCCTATTTCATTGGAATCTTCCCAGACTGGCAAATCTGCATCTAGGCAAGATTAGATAAGGTTGGACCTTGCTTTCTTGTACCAACTAAAGATTCCAGACAAATTCTCCACTTTACTGGCTTGGCCAGTCTCCCCTCTGACACCTATTCATACTAATTGCCACACATTGTCTTTTCTCCCCCACTGATTCACTTACATTGCATTCATTTAACATTTTCAGGTACAATGACCTCCCCACCCCACAGGTCCTCTCTAGTATTTGCCTCGTAAACATTTAAGTTTCTAGGCTTCTTGGTGTCTGAATACTACTGCTGCTCCACAGAGTACCAGCAGTTACAGGAATGTGAGATTGGCTATGATGCTAGAGTCAGTGGAGAACTTAAATCCAGCCCTCCTGGCTTTCCAATCAATAAAATTAAAACTGATACTGCTGCAGGGTGTCCCCTTTTCATTGGTTTTTTCTTTTACCAAGGCAAATACCTATCTTTCAAAAGAAATGATGAAAATATTACACTTCAGTTTCAAAACAAGGATAGGCAACCAACAGATATTAAGGACTAAATGGCTTTATATAGCTAGTTATTTTTCAGATGTTAATTGGAAAAAAAATGTATGTTTTACAATTAGCTGCATTGACTGTCCTCTAGGCATGGATGGGGCATGGATGGAGCTTTACAAATTGAATAGATATTTATTTATTGGTGTAATTACATTATTTCAGACTCCAAGTGATGTCTTCCGCAATAAGGGGAGGGGACTCCTACTTAATTGACAATATGTTAAACCATCCCAGTTGTGTTTGGGGAACTTCCTTTTTATTCTTCTAACTGGGCTTATGGAGCTTCTAGTGCTGAAATGGCACTTGCCAGAAATTGGATGAAATTGTAGATAACTCTGCAGATGAATTCTTGCTCCAGATCACAATTCTTAGGAGAACTTGTTTTTCTGACTATTCATTATTCTTACTCAAGTGTCTGTATACAGATTTGGTTTTCTTGTTATCATCCGTTCACCCAGTACTTAAGTATTTAATCCCAAAGCAATCAAACAATTTTATGTTATCTTGCAAAAACAACATAAAAATACAAGCCTACAATCATGAGAAACAAATGAATAAAATATAGCAATAATGATAAGTATAACAGATCAAAATAAGAAATAAGAGGGAAGGAAAAAAGATTAAAATGGTGTCAGATATAAACTTTTTAAAAAGCTCTCTGAGCTTTTTAGAAACATTTTAGAAAAACATTTTTCTAAAAACAGGAGATAGGGAGAGAGCTAATCAGATCCCCATTAGGAAGTTGTTCCAAAGTAGTGTTGGCTGCCACAAAAAATATTCAGTCTCTTAATGTCTATGGAGATTCTCAGTCATCCAATTGCCTCTTGAAAAAGCACCTTTGGTTCGGGCTCTTAAATGTCGCAGAAATGTAGGACCATAAATAGCTTTGGAAATCATGATATCACTTTATTCCAGTTTGGTCAGACCCCCATCTCAAGAGTCCTGGATACCACACTTCAAGAAGAAACTGGAACTATCTCAGAAAAAGAGTAATAAGAATGAGAATTTGAAACCTTGAGTAAATGTCAATTTACAAATGTCAGATTCAAAGTGGAGCATCCTCTTGGGTTGTTTTTTGAATTACTAAATATATTTTTCACCCAATGGTAGAATCAAGAAACACCTATTATTATTATTTTTTGTTGTGACAGATTTTGATAAAATAGGCAGGTGTAAAAGATATAGGCCAATGACAGTTGCCGAAACTGAAGTTTTATGGATCCTAAAGAGTCCTTGAGATTTGATGGAATTCAAAAAATAGATGTAACATTTTACAAAGGGTACAGATGCCTATATACTGTATTCCAGATAGTGTGTGTAGATCGTCTCATAAAATATACATCAATCACAGGCAAACATAGTCATTCAAATGCTAGGAAATGCACATGATCTATAACATTAAAATGTTAAATGCTCCTGAGTCAGAAGAGAAGAAGGTGGGGGGTGGGGAGAATGGGAAGTCTAATAAATAATACTATAGATAAGATCCAAAGAAGATCCTTCTATAGCTAGAGTACTTTAGGATAAAATGGACTGATAGATTTGAAGAAATGATCAAGAATGAGATATGGAATAAGCTTCTAGTATTACTTCCTATACAGAAAATTCAGAAATACTTTTGTTCAGGCCTAAAAAAAAGTGATGTCATTCCTGCTGACTTTATGGATATGTCTTACTAATAATGAGAACATGAGTTGCAATTACTTTCTTCCTGTCTGGACATGGTCTTTATCTATTAGGAAGATTTCTGCAACTTGGTCAAATTCTGGCATAGATTCTGGAAAATACTGCTGAAAATGATTTTTTCACATGAAATTTATTGCTTGATAAATCATTCTATTCTGTAATCTCTTTCGTTTGAGAGAGGGTTAGCTCTTTGTACAAAATATTTAGTCATTATTGAAGATGTCCATATTTGTACATCTACATATTTGTACAGTATTTTCATATTTTAAATATCATATTCAAAGTTTAATTATTCCCATTATCAGTTTGCATTGTACTTATTTTCAAAAACCACTGAAAAGTATTGGTCATACTGCATTCATGTAAAGTTTCTAAGCCACTTTCTTCCACATTGAGAAGGCAGAGTTGTTTTTTATCTGTGTAGAACTTAACAATAGAAAAATAAAATCACATTTCCATTCATTTGCACAAACTTGTTGCTGAATCCCAGATTCACCTAGCATTCATATATTGGACAGCCTATTGAAACAAACTCTAAACACAGATAAATGATTAATTTTAAATTTTTCATTACATTTCCAGGAATAATGATTGACAGATTCAGCCTGTATGGAATTGTTGCTATTTCACAGAGGTTAAATTGAGATACAGAGAAACTGAGATGTGAATTAGGTTTCACACGCAAATGAAGACTATAGGAGAAATTTGCCCTGTATTTATTTGCATGAACAATTGTGTGCATTGAAAACAAAGTATCTTGTGACTTGAATTGGAACATAATTTCTGGATTCACCTACCATTAATTTTAAAATATTTCTTACCTTAAAACTTGCACACAAAAAGTGTGTTCTGGTTGTAGAAACATTTATAATTATGGAAACTATAGATAAAATATTTTTGTTTGGGAAATTTGCCTGCTTAAACAAATTTATATTTACTTAAATAAGTGCTGTTTAATACTATTGTGATGTTTCTGGACATCAGGAAAATAAACATATAATTCTGTATATGGTTTACTGAATTATTTGTCTCACTTTCTAATGGTGGAATATATCTGATGGCTTGCCCAGGGCAACCAAACTACAATGTGTACCTAGTGCCCCATTAATTATGTCACTACTATTATTTTTACTGTGTACCTGCATTTATATTTGCATTAGAAATATATGACTGGCAAATCTGGCTACGTGGAAATAACAGTGTATGACATTTATTTTATGTTGATAAAATACCTTTTAGAGAAACTTGATGACATCTCTTTGTTTTAGTCAAAAACAGTTGTGTTGTTCTTTACAAGTATGTATTTTGAAAGCTATCAAAAACTATAGTACTGAAGAAATTAGTTGCAGGAAACATTTGTGCCAACCTGAAGGAGAATTCATTAATGTTAATGTATTTCATTCAGTTTTCAAGGTAGAACTTTAAACAGGTGACAGAAGTGGTTGGAAGACAGCAAAGGTCTCTGTGCCTTTAAGTATCACATTTATTTTTAAGGAACATTTTTAAAACATTTGCCTTCTTCACGATTTTCTAAATAAAGGACATGAGTTGTGTGGGATGCTTTTTTTCCTAAGTAGAGGACCCCCATGGCATATTTTTCTTTTCAAATGTGAAATGAGGTGGAAAATCCTCATTTCACGACAGGAAGGACAAATATTGATACAAAGTTAATATTTGTCAGAAACCCTGCGAGCAACTTGGGTGTTGTTGTTTTTTTTAAAGTAAATTAAATAAAATAACAAATTTGATGTGAATATGTTTTTGTTTTTTTAAAAAAAGAATTGCAAAGAGGAGAGTGCACTATCTTGGATAGAAAAAAAAAGAAAAGAAATGAAGTTAGCAGACGTATTGTTGCTTGTCTCTCCTTAGATGCAGGGCAGATTTCTGTGTCACCCAGTATGTGCAGATATCTTGCCATGAAGTTCAGGGTTTTGTGAGTAAATAAACAAAAATACATGCTATTTTTTAAAAATAAATCAATAAACCATAGACATATGTAAGTCTTCTGTCACATGTATTCACTTTGATTTAAAATATTCACTTTTCTGATCTTATGCATTCACTTAGGTTTAAAAATATCTCCCGTCTCTTTGATCCTAGGTGTTCACCTTCATTTTGGTTCTCCCAACTTTTCATGGCACATGTGTACACCAGTGGGTATGTGAATGCCAGTGTACCAAACCCCCTTCTTCTTCTTCTTTTTTTTGCACACAGAAACATAACCAGTTTGATTTAATTTTGATCATTTAGAAAGAAGCTTCTGGAATTTATCAGTGTGGTTCTTCATCCTCAATGTAAATAGCTTGTGTCACCTCAATCCTCAGTGGTGAATCAGTATTTATTAAGGCCTGTCCACTCTGGCCTTTTTCTCCAAGGAGAGCCGCAGGCAAATTAGATGCTGCCCCTGACACCCTGTGTCACTTATCTATTTGTGTTGATGATGAGAGTCAGCTGCACACAGGCCTCCCTTTCCTCTTTCCTTCCCAGCCCCACTTACAAGCACCCCTGCTTGGATTTTCATGAGGAAATAATCAGATTAGGCCTTCAGCGATGAGTTCATATGGAGTTCTCTTTTCTCCGATGTGCTACTAACTGAATAAACGTGTTTTGTGGCAAATTGTAAATGACATTATGATTACCAAGGCCAGCATGGGTTTCATTTGAAAAGTGATCAAAATTGCTGGCCGCAAATATTGTGACTGGCAGATAAGGCCGTTTAGAAGGAGGAGGGACTGGGAGCAATGCAAGAGAAAGGGACATATCCGGATTCTAGCAACCTGCTTACAAAAGAAGCAATGGAGATCCCAGCCATTTCACAGAGAGGCTGGCTCAGAAGTGGGACGTGCAAGAAATAGGTCACATGGTGGTTGTGGAACGTGGATGTGAGTGGTTGGTTCAGCTGTTTGCTGGGATCGGGTAACAATTAACTTGAATAGTTCAAGAAGATTTCCAGTTTTTTTTTCAGTTCCTTCCTGACAAGAACCTCTCAAACTAAAAGTGCCATCGTAATCTTAGGGTGCTGGGGGAAAAAAACATAATACGGGCTAATTGATTTTCACAGGTCCAGCCTTTTATAATTTGGTAAGTGCTGCCAGCTGTATTTTCTCTTTCTTGAGAGCTACTTTTTAATTTTATTTAGTTTTGTACTATGTACACCTGCATGGAGCATCCATGCCTGTGCAGAAATATTTGTGGCAACATGTATTGCATAGGGTTCAGATCAAATGCATTCAAAGTGACAGGCAAAACTCTTCTTTACATAAAAATGCTTCTGCCCCCAATTCAGGAAATGGTAGAATATGAAATTACAAAGCTGCAAAATTGGATGTAAACATGACCTGGTGAAACCGGGTGCTTTCGGGGCAGCAATAGCAACTGAAGTATTTTGGCTGGCAGCATTCAAACCCATTAGGTGTTGCTTTGCTACCTGGGTATAAATAAGGAAACCTGAAGAAGGGAATCAGTCCTGGGAACCTTGTTGCCTCATTGACCTAGGGTCATACTGGATGCTCAAATGGTCTCATCCACAGCCAGAGGAATGACCGGTGAATTGCAAGGAATGGTATAAAACTAACTCAATAATTTCAGCAGAGATCAATTGCCAAAGTGAGTGATGGACATTCTGATAGTTAAATCCAATTAAAAAACTTTCCATACTTCCTATTTATTCAGTACACTTTCTCTGACTCAATCAATATATATTCAGTTTTCTTTCTGACATTCGTACATATCTGAGTGATTTTCTGAAGAGCAAAAAATTGGATCTTTACACCGTTTGCCTGGCATAAAGCCATACTGCACCTCCCAAATGTTGCTAATTGGCATTTCTTGTTCTATTTCAATCAGAATTCTGTGAAACATCATCAGGGTATGTACTTTTTCACTTACTCTGGATACTTTTCTTTTTATGTAGGGGAACAATAACAGCCTTCTTTCAATCACTGTATCTAATCTTACCACATATGTTAAACAAATGGCATGGCTAAGCAAATCACATTCATAAGTTAACATTTCTCCAGTTTATATTTTTTCTAATATTCTCACAGCACTTATGACTTCCTTTTCAGCTTTTTAAAGTATATTTTTCTCATCCTCATTTTTTTTGCAATAATAATTCCCTTTTCTCATCCATAGCCTTTTTCACTTCATCATTCCACCAATTGCCGCTTTCCTTACTTCCCTTTAGGAATGCTTCACTGGCACTAAGTAACATAATTCTGTTTCAAGCAGCTTCTACATGCTCTTTCCATCCATCCGTTTTCTAGTCATCCTGTTGTGAGATCACTTTTATCATTTAATACATTTTCATACAAGGTATATATTTTTCTTTTTGGTTTCATTCTAGTTCTCTTTACTTCTTTTTTCTTAAATATTTATTTTTTCCTAAGATCCACTCTTGATAATACCAGTAAATTATCTGCTTCACATTTACTCTTATATCATTGTTAATTTAATCATAATCTTTAATCATAAGTGATGAGATCTGTCACATTTTTTTATTTATATTCATACCTCTGCTTTGTGTACATTCAGAGAGTAATGTGTCAATTATGTTTTTGAAACAATCATTTTCTAAGCAGATTATACCAATCATTCCTGACTCTTCAAATGGTGTTTCACTTTTTCAGCATTCTTTTATCTCATTTCCACCTTAAAGCTTTCACACTATTTTAATTTTTTCATATTAAATCATAGCAAATCACTTCTGTTCAATCCACTAGTATGTAAACACAATCAACAAGCAATTGTGTAATTCAGAATCTATGTATTAATAATGTCTGATTGTTTGCAACCTTCAATTGGGCAAAACAATGCATCATAGGACAACATTTCTTGAACCAACATACTCTAAATGGGCTAACTTACAGAAACCATCCAATATCCAGGACTCATGACTTCCCTGGGTTTATGGCTGCTCCACTGCTGCCATGCATCCATGCTGCCATGGTTACCAGCATCATGTGATTGTAATTTCCAATGCTCCCTGCCAACTTTCCTCAAAGTAAGGCAATGGGAAGGTGGCAGGAGTCATTCCTGCTCCCACCGCTTTTTTGTCTGCCTATGATCATTCTGCTTCTCTGTTCAGGTAAGGAAAGATCTCTGAAACAATGATCCAACAGGACACAGGTTGTCTAGTGTCCCACTGTTTTTCTCCTAACTCCTAACTGATTCTTCTATTTTCATCATTCAAAAGAATGAAGCATGTAACCATCACCAGTTTATAGATGTCTATATGTTCAGCACAGCAACTTATAGATTTCTGTATGTTCAGCACAGCAACTTAGCTGGTACCAATTCATATTTCATGACACACAGTTCAGTCCTTTCACTTGTAATTAAGCTGACAGCTTCACTTTCTTGTGTGTATTCAGCAATTCTTGATGTTGTAAGCCACCTGGAATCACCTGTGGGTGGGTTGGGTGGCCATATAAATTTATTTAATAAATAATTTCTGTTTCTTTCATTTCCTTTGCTAATGTATATTCTTTATCATTTCCTTAACTTACATTCCAAGTCACAATCTACAGATGTCAATTACTTTTCTCCAAATGTACACATAGTGATTAACCTTCTATGTACCCATCATGGTCAGTTTTGGCTTTTATGTAATGTTTTTAGTCACCCAGAATAGAGTAAAATGAAGTTGCCAGCACTGGTTGCATTTGGCCACATATAGCATTTCCTGTTGTTGAAAGGACTGTACCATGCTGTTTTGACATATTTCGAGCAGTAATACTACAAGCCCAACCAAATTCCAATTTTATTTCAAGAATGGCCATGCTATTTTTTGCAAGGTAGAATATCTAATCTACCTTTTAAGTAGAAGCTAACCTGAAAGGCGACAGGTTGATGTCTTCATCTGATCAACTAGCAGATATATGCAGCATATGAACACACTCTTACTTAGCATGGTTTGAAGCAAAACATCTTAAAAACTATGCCTTATGAAGTATTTTCTGTATTTAAAGTTATGTACTGAAATGGAAGAATGAAGAATCTAGAGAGGGTCTGGGTTAATTTCTTTCACAATAACAATATCTAGCAAAGGTTCTTCTGGGAAATGTAGTATGTTCTATGTTCTAAGCCACAATTTACTGTTGAAACTGAAGCACACTAGCTCTTTTTAATGGTAACTTTTAAATATTTTAGAACTATCCTTAAGAATGTCTTCTTTTTTCCCCCTGGGATGAAGAAAATCAGTTTCAGCCTCTGCTCCAAGCACAGTCTCTTCATCAAACTATATTTTAGTTACTGCTCCATTCAGAATCTTTACTCATTTATTTTCATCATTAAATCTAACAGTCAAATTCTGCCCTTTTGCAGGAATATCAGCTAACAATGCTGGAGGTTTTTGCTTAAGCTGCATAAATGAACAAATGTAATCTGCATTTTTAAAGTTTATGTTGATCAGAACATAGTTATGCTTCAGCTTTTGCACGTCTCTGAATTTTGGGAGTCTTAGGTTCAACAAAACTATAGCATTCTGTGAATAGATTCTTTTTTGCATAGGAAAATATGCATATTAGAATACAAAGTATATTTTTGGATAAAACTCAAGTGTTGTGGAGAAAAAATAGTTTTGGTATCATTGTTTGTTTTAAAAATATTGATGTAGAAATACATGGAATAAAATTCACATCAAAATGTCTCAGATTTGAAGTTCTCCCAATGAATAGGATATATTAGGCAAATTTATATAAATTTCTTCTAGTCTGATCATGTTAATAATCTAACTGACTGCATATATCACAAGTTAAAATAAATGCCAACTTTTTAAAAACAAAAATGCCTTTATGCATATTTTTTTTCATTAGAAGTAGAATATTTGTTGTTTTTCCTTGCCCCACCAATCTCTAGAATTTCTAACACATTTGATGGAAACTGAAATTACGTACAATTCTTTTTCAAACCCTGTGTTGAAAAAAAATGTTTAGTTCTAGAAGACTGGTGACTAAATTTATAAGAGTTGTTTAATCTGTGCCGATAATTCTTTTTAAAAACTATTATTTAACAGGCATTTACAGGGAAGAAGGAAAATGCATTCTCAAACCTTCATCCAATGTTTACTTCTGTAAGAAAAGTGATCATGCAATGGTGATTTTGGAAAATATGGACACCGATTTAGATCACATGAACTTCTCTCCACCTTTATTGATAGCTGGTACCTTTGTGGACGCTTTCAGCAAAGCCACATCAGAGGGATCTTTCTGCTCCAAAGAACTTCCTGTGATATTTTACTCTATACTGCCATCAAACAGCCTTTCAAATATTTGCTTTGTTGGACCAGTTCCTTGGTCATTAAGACTCCACTTTAATGGTGGTCATGGCATTGTCAGAATGCTTTTAGCTATCTCCTATGATGAACCAAGAAGCTTTCATGTTTTTGTGAAAGAGAACTCTATCCAACCAGTCTTGTTTTTTTCCAGCCTTTTTTGGGAAAATGCCACAACAGGAACTAATTACTTCAATTTTCAGGAGAATCTTCTGTTTGTTGCTGTTCGCTGGGATGAACCTATCGAAATACATACACACAGTGCTCTTCATATTGCTTTCACCATATCAGAGAATACTGGAGAGAAAGCTCAGGCAATGCTTATTCAACAGTTGGCAAGTTTTTTACAAATTGGGCAGGATGAAATTAGAGCAGTCTCCAGTACTTCCGGAAATGAAGACACATTAAGGATTATTGCAGACAATAGTATGAAGAGGAAATATCAGTGCCCTCCACAGAGGTCATGCATTTTCACTCATCATAGCACCAGCCAACAGGGGGGGTTGCGTCCATCCCATGTAATGCATGGCTTGAGAGTGCTGATTCTTGAAATCAGTGATCCATTACATGTCTTAAAATATAAGCTTGATTCCTCGTATTCAAGTGTCAGATTAAACAGTTTGGCCAGTATACTTATTGATGCCCAACAAACTGGGAGACTTCAGCATATTCTCAGATTGCCAGTTGATTCTCTGGTGGTGATGGTTTCCTCAGCTTCAGTTCCAACAACAGAAAATTCTAGGTAAGTGTTCTGATTGTTAAATACTTATATTTTTAATGTGTCAAAACTAACATTAAAAACAAGCAGAGGATTGTTGTTCTTTCTTAGATATGTCAGGTTCCAAGTAATGCAACCATTATAAATCAAACTCTGAGGCATTTCAATTCCTCAAAGAACACATTTATTAAGATACACCATCTTGGCACTAACTAGTGGAAAGCCAGTAGTGAAGTTCCTGGGCTTTCCACATCACTATAACTAAGATTTTCTCAATTTTCCAAAACAATAAGTCACATTATCCAACAGGGATGCAAACTGGTTGCTTGGAGACTTCGCTTCCCCCTCCTCTGGTCAGCTGCCGTTGGAACACAGCTGACTCATTGGCCAGCTATGTTGTTTTGGCTGGCGACTCCATCCATCTCAGCTCTCCCCCCTTTCAGTGTGTCAATCTGAATTCATCTGAATAATCCAATCATCAGTATAACCAAATTCAGGCTTGACAGGCTGCCCCCCCCTTGACTGGAGGAACATCTCTGCAAGAGACAAAACACCCCAGGAGTCATCAATGCCACTAGCCTCCCCTCCCTCCAGCAGAAGGCCCCTTTGGCTTCTGAGAGTACTTGTCATGGAACTGCTTTACTAATCTATCTGCATTCAGATACTACTTGGGTAAAGAGCTGGGATGTCAAACTGGATGCCCTAGTAAAACAATTCCATGATAAATTCCCAGACAAACCTGAATTTGGTTAGATTGTGGATTGGGTTATTCAGATGAATTCAGCTTGACAAGATGAAGTGCCACTGAACAGAATAGGGGATTATTTCTCAGTTACCATCCATAGTAATACTGTGCAGCAGCCCTCAGATAGCTTCAGAAGGGAATTTATTTGTGAATGTAAGAATATATAAGACAATTTACATTATGTTCTTGTGTTACAAAGTTTGTTAGTTTGGTTTGTAGTTTTTGGTTATATATTCATTTTAAGATTCCATATTGTTTCCCTCCCACAGAACCTAGAAAGAATGTGGAGTTACTTCTGGATAGTTTCCTGTATTGTTCCTCACTTATAGACAGAAGCTTGCCAATTATTTTCATAAGTATAGATATAGTCTGGAAATTGCTAGGGAGGAGCTGTCAACCAACTTTCTCCCTACCAAACTCTCCATTCTTTTCTTCCTCTTTACCCTTTGGAATGGAACCCCTTCCTCTTGGGAATCTAGACTACATTCCACTACATCTACTTTCACTTCAAATTAGCAGCTGACACAATGGAATAATATTACAACGTATTATCCCAAATACTGAATGAAAAAGGTCAGTAATTTTTAATAAAAGCAGATTAAAACAAAATCAAAAGTAAATTTAAAGAACTTTTATTGGCTACTCAGTCATAGTTCTGTTGGAATGGGGTGGGGAGTTCAATAGATATTACTAAAAAGGCTCTTTCTGAGTTGCCACCTATTTTATGTCATTCTTGTCAGGTCTACCTATTATCTATCTATCTATCTATCTATCTATCTATCTATCTATCTATCTATCTATCTATCTATCTATCTATCTATC